>OX424575.1:126843560-127076941 GCA_949152435.1 Gastracanthus pulcherrimus | reverse complement strand
TATGTATTTCGAGCTGCTGAATACGAATCCGACCCTCTATTTTACTAATACCTCAAGCGTCCGAGCCTAACCTCAATAAACACCCCAAAATTGCTGTTAGACGCGAATGAGAGGTAGGTCTTGTAATCTTCGTGAGGAAAATTATTGACAGAGCGTATTTTTATGTATTTTGATCTGCAGAACTCGAATCCGACTCTTTCTTTACCGTTACCTCAAGAGTTCGACCGTAACCTCAAAAAAAAAACAATATTGCGGTTTCACACAGTTCAGAGGTAGGTCCTGCGATCTACGTGCGGAAAAGTATTGACAGAGCGTATTTTTATGTATCTTGAGCTGCTAGACTCGAATCCGACTCTTTTTTTTACCGTTACCTCAAGCGTTCGACCGTAACCTCAAAAAAAAACAAAATTGCGGTTTCACGCAGTTCCGAGGTAGGTCCTGCGATCTAGGTGCGGAAAAGTATTGACTGAGCGTCTTTTTTTGTATTTGAGATGCTAGACTCGAATCCGACCCTCTTTTTTACCAATACCTCAAGCGATCGATCCTAACCACAAAAAATACCCCAAAATTGCTGTTTAACGTGGTTGAGAGCTCCTGTAATCTACGTGAGGAAAAGTATTGAACACAGGGTATTTTTATGTATTTTGAACGACGGAACACAAATCCGACCCTCCTTTTAAGCGATACCGCAAGCGATCGATCCTAACCTCAAAAAGTACCCCAAAATTGCTGTTTCACGTGGTTGCGCGATAGCTCCTGTAATCTACATGAGTATAATTATTGACAGAGAGTATTTTTATGTATTTTGAGCTGCGGAACATGAATCCGACCCTCCTTTTAACCGATACCGCAAGCGATCGACCCTAACCTCAAAAAATACCCCAAAATTGCTGTCTCACGTGGTTGAGAGATAGCTCCTGTAATCTACATGAGGAAAAGCATTGACAGAGCCTATTTATATGTATCTTGAGCTGCTAAACACGAATCTGACCCTCTTTATTAACGTTAGCTCAAACGTTCGACCCTAAGCTCAATAAACACCCCACAATTGCTGTTTCACGCGGTTGAGAGGTAGTTCCTGTGATCTACGTCAGAAAAATTATTGACAGAGCATATTTTTATGTATTTTCAGCTGCTGAAAACGAATCCGACCCTCTCCTTTACAAATACCTCAAGCGTCCGCTCGTAACCTCAAAAAATACACCAGAATTTTTGTTTCACGCGGTTGAGAGGTAGCGCTTGTGATCTACGTGAAGAAAAGTATTGAATACGGCGTATTTTTATGTATTTTGAGCTGCTGAAAAGGAATCTGACCCTCTTTTTTACCGATACTTCAAGCGTTCGACCCTAACCTCAATAAACAACCCAAAATTGCTATTTCACGCGATTGACAGGTAGGTCCTGTGATCTACGTGAGGAAATTATTGACAGATCGTATTTTTATGTATTATGAACTGTGGAACTCGAATCTGACCCTCTTTTTTACCAGTACCTCAAGCGATCGACCCTAACCTCAAAAAATACCCCAAAATTGCTGTTTCACGTGGTTGAGAATTAGCTGCTGTGATCTACGTCAGGAAAAGTATTGACAGAGCGTATTTTTATATATCTTGAGCTTTTAGACTCGAATCCGACCCTCTTTTTTACCGTAACCTCAAGCGTTCGACCCTAACCTCAAAAAAAAAACAAAATTGCTGTTTCACGCAGTTTAGAGGTAGGTCCTGCGATCTAGGTCAGGAAAATTATTGACAGAGCGTCTTTTTATGTATTTTGAGCTGCTCAAATGAATCCGACCCTCTCTTTTACAAACACCTCAAGCGTTCGACCCTAACATCAAAAAATACTCTAAAATTGCTGTTTCACGTTGTTGAGAGGTAGCTCCTATGATGTACGTGAGGAAAAGTATTGACAGAGTGTATTTATATGTATTTCGAGCTGCTGAATACGAATCCGACCCTCTATTTTACTAATACCTCAAGCGTCCGAGCCTAACCTCAATAAACACCCCAAAATTGCTGTTCGACGCGAATGAGAGGTAGGTCTTGTAATCTTCGTGAGGAAAATTATTGACAGAGCGTATTTTTATGTATTTTGATCTGCAGAACTCGAATCCGACTCTTTCTTTACCGTTACCTCAAGAGTTCGACCGTAACCTCAAAAAAAAAACAATATTGCGGTTTCACACAGTTCAGAGGTAGGTCCTGCGATCTACGTGCGGAAAAGTATTGACAGAGCGTATTTTTATGTATCTTGAGCTGCTAGACTCGAATCCGACTCTTTTTTTTACCGTTACCTCAAGCGTTCGACCGTAACCTCAAAAAAAAACAAAATTGCGGTTTCACGCAGTTCCGAGGTAGGTCCTGCGATCTAGGTGCGGAAAAGTATTGACTGAGCGTCTTTTTATGTATTTGAGATGCTAGACTCGAATCCGACCCTCTTTTTTACCAATACCTCAAGCGATCGATCCTAACCACAAAAAATACCCCAAAATTGCTGTTTAACGTGGTTGAGAGCTCCTGTAATCTACGTGAGGAAAAGTATTGAACACAGGGTATTTTAATGTATTTTGAACGACGGAACACAAATCCGACCCTCTTTTTTAACAATACCTCAAGGGATCGACCCTAACCTCAAAAAATACCCTAATATTGCTGTTTCACGTGGTTGAGAGGTAGCTCCTGTAATCTACATGAGGAAAAGCATTGACAGAGCGTATTTATATGTATCTTGAGCTGCTGAACGCGAACCTGACATTCTTTTTTACCGATAACACCAAGCTTCGTCCCCAACCTCAAAAAACACTCCAAAATTGATATTTCACGTGGTTGACAGGTAGGTCCTGTATTCTACGTGAGGGAAACTATTGACAAAGCGTATTTATATGTATTTTGAGCAGCTAAACAAGAATCTGACCCTCCTTTTAAGCGATACCGCAAGCGATCGACCCTAACCTCAAAAAGTACCCCAAAATTGCTGTTTCACGTGGTTGAGCGATAGTTCCTGTAATCTACATGAGTATAATTATTGACAGAGAGTATTTTTATGTATTTTGAGCTGCGGAACATGAATCCGACCCTCCTTTTAACCGATACCGCAAGCGATCGACCCTAACCTCAAAAAATACCCCAAAATTGCTGTTTCACGTGGTTGAGAGATAGCTCCTGTAATCTACATGAGGAAAAGCATTGACACAGCCTATTTATATGTATCTTGAGCTGCTAAACACGAATCTGACCCTCTTTATTAACGTTAGCTCAAACGTTCGACCTAAGCTCAATAAACACCCCACAATTGCTGTTTCACGCGGTTGAGAGGTAGTTCCTGTGATCTACGTCAGAAAAATTATTGACAGAGCGTATTTTTATGTATTTTCAGCTGCTGAAAACGAATCCGACCCTCTCCTTTACAAATACCTCAAGCGTCCGCCCGTAACCTCAAAAAATACACCAGAATTTTTGTTTCACGCGGTTGAGAGGTAGCGCTTGTGATCTACGTGAAGAAAAGTATTGAACACGGCGTATTTTTATGTATTTTGAGCTGCTGAAAAGGAATCTGACCCTCTTTTTTACCGATACTTCAAGCGTTCGACCCTAACCTCAATAAACACCCCAAAATTGCTGTTCAACGCGATTGAGAAGTAGGTCCTGTGATCTTCGTGAGGAAAATTATTGACAGAGAGTATTTTTATGTATTATGAACTGTGGAACTCGAATCTGACCCTCTTTTTTACCAGTACCTCAAGCGATCGACCCTAAGCTCAAAAAATACCCCAAAATTGCTGTTTCACGTGGTTGAGAGGTAGCTGCTGTGATCTACGTCAGGAAAAGTATTGACAGAGCGTATTTTTATGTATCTTGAGCTCCTAGTCTCGAATCCGACCCTTTTTTTACCGGTACCTCAACGTTCGACCCTAACCTCAATAAAAAAAGAAAATTGCTGTTTCAGGTAGTTCAGAGGTAGGTCCTGCGATCTATGTTAGGAAAATTATTGACAGAGCGTCTTTTTATATATTTTGAGCTTCGGTACACGCATCCGACCCTCTTTTTTACCGATACGTCAAGCTTCGCTCCTAACCTCAAAAAACACCCGAAAATTGCTATTTCTCGCGATCGAGAGGTAGGTCCTGTGATCTACGTGTGAAAAATTATTGACAGAGCGTATTTTTATGTATCTTGAGCTGCTAAACACGAATCTGACCCTCTTTATTAACGTTAGCTTAAACGTTAGACCCTAAGCTCAATAAACACCCCACAATTGCTGTTTCACGCGGTTGAGAGGTAGTTCCTGTGATCTACGTGAGAAAAATTATTGACAGAGCGTATTTTTATGTATCTTGAGCTGCTAAACACGAATCTGACCTTCTTTATTACCGTTAGCTGAAACGTTCGACCCTAAGCTCAATAATCACCCCAAAATTGCTGTTCGACGCGATTGAGAGCTAGGTCTTGTGATCTGCGGGAGAAAAATTATTACAGAGATTATTTTTATGAATTTTGAGCCGCTAAACGCAATCGCGAATCTAATTTTATTTGGTTTCTATTAGTTGAATATATATAATTAAGAGAACCAAGCTCTTTTAAAACCTAAATAATTAGATAGTATTACCTTTAATTTCTGCGTACTAAAAACTTTTTTGGTCCTTATCTACCATATCTGTTAAATGTATACTGATTCATAGATTTGTGCACTGACCGTAGGTTTCCAAGGAAATAAATGGATTTAACGGATTGATTCCTTTTGGAAAGTGATTTAAGTATCTGTGATTTTGGTATTTAAATATTTATTGGATAAAATCAATATGGATTTTGATTTGAATGTTTAATAAATTTATTGACGTAATGAACGTGATTACGTGAATCGTTTAGCGGATTCAGTATGGCGCTTATAATGAATACTTCTTAATTCGAAACAAGGATCACGTAGTAAACTTATCCTAAAAACCTTTAGTTGGGATAAAACAATTTTATGACTGGGCTTGACAAAAGTTCTGAACAATAACATGATTTCACTGTTCCCAAAAAGATTATGAAAAAACATCAAGATCACTAAAGAAAAGTTTCTCAACTGCACCATCTGTTACAAAAATTTCACATGGACGCGCGTTTTTAGTTTCTTCTGACAAAAAAATGACTCTGTTTAGATAGTCTAATGCGCCAAATCCATTATAAATAATACAATATTAAATTTGAATTTTAAAAATGTTAAACAAAATAATACAAATATACAAAAAATGACAATAATTAAAAAATTAAAAACTTTTAAAAAATTAAAAATTACAAATAAAAAAAAGAAAGTAATGCGTTCTTTGTAAAAGATAGTCTCAACCCTGTAAAACGCAGAGAGCGTTCATACGAATCAATAAAAAAGTTGCATAATAACTATATATCAGTAAGCTCTGTCAATAATTTTCCTCACGTAGATCACAGGACCTACCTCTCAACCGCGTGAAACAGCAATTCTGGGATGTTTTTTGAGGTTAGGGATAAACGCTTAAGGTATCGGTAAAAAAGAGGTTCGGATTCATGTTCAGCAGCTTAAAATACATAAAAATACGCTCTGTCAATAATTTTCGTCATGTAGATCACAGAACCTACCTCTCAACCGCGTAAAAAGACAATTTTAGGGTGTTTTTTGAGGTTAGGGACGAATGCTTTAGGTATCGGTAAAAAAATGGGTCGGATTCGTGTTCAGCTCCGCAAAATACATAAAAATAATCGCTTGGAATTATTCGGAACTCGTGTGATTTCTAACAGCTTGATCATTGCGTAAAGTAGTATTTCTTTAAGGTTAGGGAACGTGCAGCTCCGTCTGAAAACTAAATTTTAAAAATAGTCACGCGTTAATCAAAGATACATAAAAAATGCTTAATTTTCCATATTTTTCAAAATTTTTAGGTCGAACGGAATTTTGGGCAGGGCAGTGTTCCTGCGGTAGAACGTCACACACATATATATATATATATATATATATATATATATATATATATATATATATATATTGTAACGAATTCATCTTCTGTGCCACTCGTAAATTCAAACACGCAGGTAATTTGCGCCTCGGGAGGTCGGGGCGCAGAAGAGAACAGCGCGGGGGAAGCGAGAGTAACACCGAGTCGGCATCGCGCACGCAGGATGATTGTGGGAGAAAGATAGAGAGAGAGCTTGTATGAGTGGCCGCAAGAAAGAGAAGCCAGTTCCAGGGAACGAGCTTCACCGCCAACGCCGACACCCAGCCGAGAGACACGAGCCACCTGCAGTCCAGCAGCATCGGCGAGCGAGGCCTACCTCTTCGTCGCCTGCCGGACACTACGAGTGAGAGCGAGAGAGAGAGAGACGGAGACAGCAGCATCGAGCTCATCATCGGCGTCCCGTATGTTATAGCGCTTATAAAATAAGTTTTCATATTGTACTCGTGATGTAGGAAACGAAGCTCGGGGAAGCCGTGGCACAAAGTTCCTTCCCCCGTAGCTCTTTGCGCGCGCGACCGTATCACTTCGCGTGCCGCATAAACGCGCTCGGGGACTCGCGCGCGTCGCCCGCTTGTACAGAACTTAATAGGTAATGTACGTGTGTTTTGTTAAAAACTGAGTCTTTCTCCTTCATTTATTTATCCTTGCTGTCTATCGCGTGTTCCTTATCCTTATCCCCTGGTTTCGTGGGAAATGACCCTGGAAACAGGTTATCCAGGTGTCTACAAGTATTAGGGCTTTACGCATAATGCCCTTCAGGGGGTCTAGGAAATGTCCACGGGTTATAAATTTGATGTCATCAGCGTAGCCGATTACCTTGCATCACAATTCGCTGAGCTGTTTTAGCAACTCGTTCACCACCAAACACCAGATAAGGGGGGATAGGTTGCCTCCTTGTGGGCATCCAGACTCCACCCTTCCTCGCAGCGTTGTGTCGCCCTTGGTGGTCTCGAGAAGTCTGTTTCCCAGCATGTGGTCGATCCAGTCGATTAAGCAAGGAGAAACCTTGTGCCTATTTAAGGCTTCTCTGATAACCTCTCTTGATGTGTGGTTGAAGGCCCCCTCTATATCCATAAATGCCCCAATGGCATACCCCTTGGCCTCCAACTGTGTTTTGATGAAGGAGATCGAGCTGAAAAGTGCAGTCTCCGTTGACCTTCCAGCTCTGTATCGCGTGATCCTTATCCATATGCCCTGGTTTCGCGGGAATCGACCCTGGAACCAGGTTAGCCGGCTGCACGTAACCGTCGTCCAAAAGGTACGCGCGGCTGAAGCGCGATAATTCTCCTCCTGTTATAATATATATACTAGCCAGTTTAACCTCACTCGATAACGCTCGTTCAGTCCATGAACTGTAAATATTTATTTATTGAATATCTAAAGAAAAATGTATAGTTTTTACTATTGCTCTTAATTAGTATATATAAATAATCATAGATTTTATTATTATTATATTTAAATTTATTATTTTTGGGAAAAGTGAATTGTTGACATTCCATATTTAATGGCAACGATTTTAATTCTTTTACTTGCTTTATCAGAGTTAAATTTAATATTTGCTGAAGAAGCCAACTATCGGTTATTCTAATGTTAAATTAAATACAAATTCGTTAACGTATTGAGAAGAAAATTAATATTAAGACGACGCTTAATACCGATAGTAGATTTCTACTATGCCTCGCGCGTATTATTTATTTATTATTAAAAAACTTATTAATGAAAGGTAAAAATAAAAGATGTCCCCGCTTCGCTATAGAATTACTAGTATTTGTATATGAGTATATCTCATGGAATAATCCTTCGTTGGGTGATGTGCCTGATCAGGAACTCGTGTGCCAGCAATCAGAATTTGTGCCATATCTATTCTGCAAAAAGTTAAAAGTTCAGAGATATACTCATATATCAGGTGGTTTTCGTTGGTTGAATACTTTTTGCAAAAAGTTTGATTAACTGAAGCTTTTAAGTTATTGAGTAGCATAAATAGTAAAATATATTACTCTATAACTTAAAAACTTCAGTAAATCAAAGTTTTTGCAAATAGTTTATAACTGAGAGAAATCAGCAGTTACACAAATACTAATAATCCCAAAAAGTAAAAACCTTATTTAATTCTATAAGAATTCTTTTTTAATACTTTTTTACTAAAAGTATTCTAAAAGAGTTCTTAAAGTGCCGAATGTACGCTCTAGTGTGAAGCTTAAATAATTCATAAATAATTCTTTTATTGCAAGTGTAATTTGGTAATGGATATGCAGTTCAAAATATTGGTTTCCGTAGATTTATAAATTAATTTAAAACATATTTTGTTTTTTTGTATATATAAATTGATATAATTGAGCGCAAAAAAATTAAAATAAATGTCGACAGTTGGGCTTGAACTCATGACCTTCAGTTCAACAGTCCTGTAATATAACCGCTTTGCTATTTCATCAGTTAGAGTTCCTGAGTAGAAATGAAATCAGGCATGTAATGGAGCGCGTGTCAGGCCTTGTTAAAGCCTTATCAGGCCTTATCAGGGTCTTACTCGTGCCCCATTACACACCGGATTCATTTCTACTCGGGTTGTATAGTAAGATGTAACAAATAATGTGAATATACAATAATTTATGAATTTGTGATAAATCATATCATAAAGTATACCAATATTGTTGGATATATCTTCTTGATTATAATTTAAAGAAGTGTGTCACATTCTGTCTCAGTTGTAATAATTAAAGATTACTTAAAGAGTATTTAAATTATTCTTTATATTTTTGAAAGGATACTTTATGCATACTTTTTGATTATTTATGTTATACTTTTGATGTGAATAACATCTCTTGGGACGTTCGAGAGCGCGCGCAGTATGGGGTCTTTGTACAGGATTCATCAGCTGTTGTAACCGGGACTAGAAGAGGGGTGGAAAAAAAAGATCAGCAGAGGGCGGCCGCCCCCCACCATCGACACCAACCGACAGTTTTCCTGCTCTGCTACTCATGTACGCGCACACAGAGTCGCAGCTGCAACGATGCCCTCTCCCGCTTCTCTTGTTCAAAAATAGTCAGTGCGACACACACATACTCATACACGTATATACGTACTCATGTGCGCGCGCACACAGAGTCGCAGCAGCAACGATGCTCTCTCCCGCTTCCCTTGTTCGAAAATAGTCAGTGCGACACACAAATACACATACACGTATATACGTATACTATACAGTCTATACACTGTGACTTTCGAAGCCGCCAACGGCGCGCGCAGTCGTAGCAGAAATATAACGGTCCAACAGTTGCCGGCATTTCTATAGCATTTTCTTACAGCGTGCGTTTGAAAACAATTTTAACTATGTGTTTTGGTGTTTTAAAAAATAATTGAATTATACCGTGTTATAGTTAAATGCAGTACATCTACGCATGACGAACGACTCTAACGTTTCAACAACCATTAGAAATACTACCATTGATGCAACATTCTCTCGATTCTTAGGAAATATTCATTCCCACATTTACATATCATATTTCAGCTACCACAAACCAATAGTTACTCTAATAAATAGTAACAATAACGATCAACACTCTAACACAAGTATCAGCCAATAAAAAATACAACAATTACATAATATAGAATATTTATGAGCATATTTCACTGATCGAGAGAATATTTGTAAATTTGTGAAAATGCAGGGAATCTGTAAATATGATTGTATATAGCCTTAATAAAAAATAATTACATGCAACAATATTTTATAACAATTTAATAGGAATGCGACACATGTTATTCACATCTGCCGCGTGTCCCACGACACGCACGTTTTTTTAAAATACTTTTGTATTTTCGGCCTTGGGCACTGTGAACATTGATTAGTTTACAAAGAATACGTTCATAATACTTTTTGAATACTACAAGTATTAATTAATTGCGGACATTCATTGATTCTTAAATAATTCTTTTTTCGAAAAGTGTGCTTATTGGGATTGTATGACGAAGCGGGGTCAGCTTTTATTTTTACCTTTCATTAATTACTTTTTTATAAAAAATAAACAATACGCGCGAGGCATAGTAGAAATCTATTGTCGGTATCTCGCGTCTACTTAAGGCGGTTCGAAAGTCATTTAAAAATTTTAAGTTTGCTCTACAATATATCAGACAAAGAAATTATATAATTTTGTTGTAATAAATAATAAAAACAAAATTATGATAAACCACGACATAATTTCCGTTCGTTATGTAATTACATAACGAAGTTCGTTGATAATTATCAATCATTTTATAAAGTTTGAAGTTTACTTGTAAATATATCGCCTAATTGCATTTAAATAATATTTAAAAATCATATTATTCAAATGCCATTCTGTGAGAAATTGAAATAAAAACTTTAAATTTTTTAAATTGATAGATAACTGCATAACAAAGGATAACTAAATTGTGCTTTATCATAATTGTTTTATTATTATTCTTTATAAGCAAATAAGTGACTTTTTTATCTGATTGTACTTGTTTTTTCACTTTCTGTGCAGTTGAAAAAGTTATTTCATATTGTCTTTATAACTTTTATTTACATTAATCGATAAAAATGAAAATCTCAAAGTTAAAAATTAGCTTAATTATAAAAAAATATTATTTGATTTGTAAAATAATTAAAAAAATATCTGTAAAAGTATAAGTACAATATTTTCAATGCTCGGCAGAAAGATAAATAAAATTTTTCTAGTAGAATAGATTTCTGATTTTTGCTGGGAAATGTAGGTTATAATATTGCTTACAATAATTATGGCAGTCACAAAGTTTTGTCAATTTATTCATGAGTATCTAAAATTTAAAAATTTAATCTCTTACATTATTACGTATTATGAATTGGTTAATAATTAAAATCATAATAATTGTGTTGTAAAACGTGAAAATAGGCTTAAAGTACATTCACGTATAATTAATTTTGATTTAATAGTAAAATAAGAAACAATATACATGCGAAAGCATATACATACAATATTTTGAATGCTTGAAAGGTTGTTATAACGTTTACGCAGTTATACAATATATGCAGATGCCTATTCACGTACAAAGTTACAACTACTATTATATTGGCTTTGTATTATGGTCTTGAAGAACATTTTATAAAAATCAAAGCAACTCTGATAGCGTTTACATTACGCTGGGTGCCTTTTAGTTTCATGCATAATTGAGGTAGTCTGTTTCCAAGAATCACTGACGATTTAGTTCTATACGAGGAAACATATATTTTTACATCTCGTTCCTTATGTATTACTTTCATTATTAATTAATCTTACCTCGTTTTAAGTTGTTAAATTTACAGGTAATAACTCATTTATAATAAACTTAATATAATTTTAATTTATTTTATTTAATTTATTTAACAAACACTCATGCTTATAATAAATTTATTTAAATATTAAAAAAATTATTCCATTATTTTTATTGAAGTATATTTATATAAATTTATATTGAATAAGATGTATTAAATCTTATATTTAATTAAAAAGTTGCAATTTAAGGGTTGGATGCAATAAGGACCTTAGTACTGCAAAATGGCTTGAAGCTTTTTGCACGCTGGAATTTTTGGGACACAGCTTGAATTTAGATTTTGACGATTTATTCTTGTAGAAAATTCTATAGCGCATTTTTTCCTTGAATTGTATTGTATAGTATAAATAAACATAAATTTAATAATAACTAATCTATATTTTTTTATTATATGTAAGCATTTGAAAGATCTATATATTTCAAAATATGTAATACATTAAATTTTGTATTCTTATTGAAAATTTTATAGAAATATATTCGCTTTTCTGCTCAGCATTAAAATTATTGCAATTATGCTTTAACAAATACTTTTATTGTTATATTAAAATATTCATTATATGTACACTTGACGTGGAAAACATTTGATTCTAACGATTTGTATTTTTTTGAAATACTGCAATTTCATTTGATCGAATGCATGTTTTAGCTAACCGCATTGGAGGATTATAAAAAAAATTCAATTCGTTCGAATCAGATGTTTTCCTCGTCAAGTGTACTTATCTTAAAATCTAACCTTAAAATGAGAAAGAATAAGAGTTTGATCACCTGGATCAGTATAAAAAAACATGGATATAGAATCTTTTTAATACAAAAGTGCTTGTATAACTCCCAGAACAGGCATCGATCATTTTTGGATTTAAAAAAATACGTTTAACTTACGAAGTCTTAAAATGAAGCCTCTATAGATTTGAAAAAAATATACTTAATATTATAATTATTTTTAATTTTTGCAGGCATATAACCGATTATTAATACATTTTTCGATTTAAACTACTTCAACAATTATTTTATCTTTATATTATAAAATGTTGACTGAATTAGAAAAACTTATTGTTATTGGTAAAAATAACTACTCATGTGATAAAAGTATGTTACTAGACACACATATATTTAAATTCAATCAAATACTTAAAAGTCAAACATCATTTTCGATGCAATCATTACTATATATTCAAAAACCAAATAATATACAACCCGTTCCGATTGATTCAGAGTATATTCAGATTCTTTCTTCGGGTCATAACAGACATGGATATTTTAAGTGTATTTGATACTCTAATCGTGTTATTCATGTTTTTGATAGTTTGAATAACAAGTCCTTGACAAATGATTGTAAAATTTATATTAATAGACTATTTCCTTATCAAGATATTAAAATTAGTTTTGAGGAGGTACAATATCAAGAAAATGTTTATGATTGTGGAGTTTTTTCTATTGCATTTACTACTTCAATCATTTTTAATCTTTGTCCATGTGGTTTACGCTTTGACGTTAATAAAACGAGAGAAAACTTATTAAAAATGTATAATACAAATTCTTTACAAATGTTTCCTTTATTTACAAATTATAATAAAAGTGTTGATTTTGTTTTAAATACTATTCCATTAATTCGTAGAGTTAAACACGCTAAACTCTTTAATGTATCGAATTTAAATTATAATGATATTCATTTTGAATTGCTTGAATCTCAAAAATTAGATGAACTTGCAAAGGAGCAAATGTTATTACTGAAATCAGTTTGTAAACAAAATAAACGATTTTATAATGATTCTAAAAGTTTAAGAGTAGATGATAATAGTGCATGTAATAAGGACATTGTAATGTTAGAGAATATTATAACTGATGAAATTGTCGATACAAAACAAACAAACGAAATACTTTTTAAGTCTGCACTTATAACAAATTCTAAACAAAAATGCAATAGAAAACGACAAAGTAATATTGAAATTAATAAATCTGTTAAATCAAAGAAAGCTAGAAATAAACAATATTATGATAAAAATAGAGAACAAATTTTTAAAAATAGGAAAGAATCTTATGAACCTCATTTTATAAAAAAAGACGAAAAACTAATAATTACTGATAAAAATAAAAACTATTATGAAAAAAACAAAACTTCGATTACAATAAGGATAAAAGTTTCTTTGGATCAAAATACAAGTAATAAATGTGCTTTTAGCGCAAATTCTGATATTAATGAAATTTTACTAGAAGATAGTAATGTCGGTAATTTAAATTTACAATGTGAATTTTGTCAAGCGAAACATTTTAGTTTTGAACTTCCAAGGGATAAAAAATTTTCAAACTGTTCTCATAAAGGTAAAGTATCTTTACCAAAAGATCCTGATTATCCAGAAAAGATAAAAAATTTATTTATAACAAATCAACAAGTTAGAAAATGCATTAGATTATATAATAATTCTATTACATTTGCTAGTTTTCTGTTATGGTCTGTAAGGGCATACTTTCTACAGTATTTTTACTATATAAAGTTCTGAAAAATATTTTCAATCATAATATATTATGTCTAGGTGTTTTATTTATGTAAAAAATAAATTACGAGGAATTAAAAACGGAAACATATTAAATTAAAGAAAATGAATAAAATATCATTAGCTGTTGTGAAGAAATTGTTTGTATGTATTTAATATGCCCAAGTGCCGATTTTAATAAAAAAAATCCAAAAATTACGTGAGTTGACCTTTGCACCTCCACGTTTTCGTACACCCACGCACACAAAAAATAATAAAAAAAGGGTCGCGGATTCGTCATCAGCGTACTCAAATGTGTCCGAGTGCCGAATTTCATAAAAAATATCTGAAAATTACGCGATTCGACTTTCGCGCCTCCACTATTTCGTTTGATCCACGCGCACAAAAAAAAAAATTTACGTATTCGTCCTCAGTGACGTCAAATGTCTCCGAGCATCGCTTATGAATAAAAAATTCTGAAAATTATGAGATTTGACCTTCGCACCTCCACGTTTTCGTACACCCACGTGCACAAAAAAAATAAAAAAAGATTCACGGATTCGTCATCAGCGAAGTGAAATGTGTCCGAGTACCGATTATGAATAAAAAATTCTGAAAATTAAGCGATTCGACTTTCGCGCCTCCACTCTTTCGTACACCCACGCGCACAAAAAAAAATAAAAAAAGATCCGCGGATTCGTCATCAGCGAAGTGAAATGTGTCCGAGTATCGATTATGAATAAAAAATTCTGAAAATTACGAGATTTGACTTTTGCGCCTCCACCCATTCATACACCCACGCGCATAAAAAATAATAAAAAATAATCTACAGATTCATCATCAGTGACGTCAAATGTCTCCGAGTACCGATTATGAATAAAAAATTCTGAAAATGACGAGATTTGACTTTTGCGACTCCACCCTTTCATACACCCGCGCGCAAAAAAAAACAATGAAAATTTAAAAAAAATGTTTTATTTACCCCTTCACATAATTATTAACAATAATTATTAACAAATGTAGTTAACTGTAGGGAAAAGATATTAACTATCAACGGTGACTGAAGAAAAAAGTCTTAATGATGCCCGTTAATATAATAGAGGATATATATATATATATATATATATATATATATACATACTAGGCGCGGTTCCCCCCTGTGCGCTCCGCTCGCCAACCTCCATATTAATCTTAAGTTGTAAGTATTATGTATAGTACTACAAAAACCTACGTATATTATATATTTTATAGAAATTTATATAGAATAATAAATAGTGACCAAATATGTTGAGTTATTGTATACTTAACTTTGCGCTACACAAATATGGAAAGAATTTGGTGTATATTTTATTGAAAATTTACAAAGCATATATATCAAAAAGAGAAAAAATCATTCTAAATTCCTTACATTCATCGAATAATGTTATATAATACATAATAATATAATATTATTGAAGATAATCAATGATTTGTAAATTTATCCAATTTTAATTTATCAATCTCACTTCCTGTAGTAAAACATATAATTTATATTTCCTGTTTGTTATCATAAAAATTTTTATTTTCATAAGCATGACTTCTTTAATGAAACTATTGTGATAATCCTTTACTATCTGAACAGAATATTTTTTTGGATTGAAAGTATTTATTCCAAAAATATACGTCATTTTAAGCAAAAAAAATTGTAGGTATGGTTCATTTACTAAAAGGTAATTTAACAGAGTTATGATTTTTGAATTTTTATTTTTATCATTTTTCATCAACTTTGAGCATTTCTTTCGTGGAAACTTACGTACTACGTTAAATGTTCTAACGGCCTTTTTGCTCAAAATAAGTCAGAAAATGACGTACATTCTTTTTACCCTGGAAACTAAAATTATTTGAATTTTATGATCTGGCGAGTTGGCGCACTTTTCGGTCATATGTGAGCATGCGCGTGGACGCCTCTGAGATGCTAGGTTTAGATGAATTGCCTTAGCAAGGAATATTATCAGAAATTAAGTACTAAAATTGTTTGGGATAATTGCTTCCTCCTAGAGGAAGCTTTGTAATAGTAAAAAAAAGTATTCTTATAAACATGTTAGAAATATGTTTTGGACCATTGGCAATCAAAATACACTACTTCGAGAAAATGTCTGTATGAATGTGTGTGCGTGTGTGTATCTGCGCATGTGTTGTGTGTGGTTATGTGTGTTTGAGAATGTTTGTGTGTGTGTGTATGTTTGTGTGCGTATGTGTGTGTGAACGAATGTGTATGAAGATTACTCTGAACTTACGGTCAAAATGAATGTTTCAGGTCTCAATGATTTAGTTTCTTTTAAAGAAAGAAGGCTGAAACAAATATTTGTTAGTTTTCGATGTTTTTCTGTTTTTTAAATATTTTTCGATTATTGAGTTTTAGTTGTTTGGATTTTTTGGTCTGTTTGAAATAATATCATCGATTCATTTTTTATGCATTTAAAAAGGCATAAAATTATCTATTTTTTCCGAACCGAAATTTTAAATAAGCTACTTTCCTTTTTATCTTATACACGAAAATGCCGTATTTTGTTTAAACGGTGATATCTGGGAAATATAACATGGAAATTTTTTTTAAATATTTGAGTTGATTAGCAATATAGATAAAAATATTTTGTAAAACTTTCAAGCCTTAATCCTTTTCCTATTTCGGTAAAAAAATAATTTTGTAAAATTGCCAATCATTTTTTCTTAGCGTTGGATAATTTAAGTAAGACGTCATTATTCCTATGAAAATTTCCAGAAAGGTAGCTTTTTACTATCTTTTGAAAATGATAGAAGCCTAGACTATAGCGACCTTTATATTCAGAGTTATTTAAGGCTATGTTTTTTTTATCGTTTATATCTCGAGAACGGCGCGGTTATTTTTTGCAAATCGTAGGTCATTTTTTTCGTTTTTTAATGATAATTCTGAATTAAAAACAAATATCGAGATTCATCGATCCGTTTGTGTTTTACAATAATTTCTTAACTTTACGATATTTTACGATATTTTGAAATCGATAAGGTAAATTATTGGTGTATTTTAGGAATAATATGATTGTTTAATTCTTCCTTTCTTTCTTTGTATTTAATGGTCATATGTGCTCTCTTTTTTGGGACTCAGATATGTCACAATGCATATGTGATTTTGTATTTTACATTTATATTTTAGACTTGTTTGTTGTGTTGTGCGAAGTGGGTTGACAGAAATTTACTTGAGAGAGAGAGAGAGAGAGAGAGAGAGAGAGAGAGAGAGAGAGAGAGAGAGAGAGAGAGAGAGAGAGAGAGAGAGAGAGAGAGAGAGAGAGAGAGATAGATAGATATACTTTTTATTCATCAAAAGACAAAATCTTACAATTTCATGTACATGTAGTTATAATTAAAATATCAGTCGATTCAATGTATTTGTTATCTTAACGTTCACTTATTGCATTTCTTATTAAAATAATATATTCGCTTTATCAGTTCGTCAGTTTATAAAATTTAAATGTAATGAACTAGTCACAGTCAGATATCACAGAAACACGCTTCGTCAAAAAATAATACATAGAATAAAAAAAATAAATACAATAGAGATAACATATAAAAATAAAAGAATACATACACATACTTTGCTAAATTTTTACGTATACTATCACGTCAAAATTTAAAACACACTCATTCATGACACTTTAACAATCACGCTAATAAATACATTCACACCTAACACTAAACATATTTAATAAATAAATAAATTAATAAATAAATAAGTCGAATAAATAAATAAACCAGATAAATAATTAAATTAAATAAATAAATAAATAAATTTAAATAAATAAATAAATAAATTTAAATAAATAAATAAATTAAATAAATAAATAAATTTAAATAAATAAATAAATAAAATAAATAAATAAATAAATTTAAATAAATAAATAAATTAAATAAATAAATAATTCAAATAAATAAATAGCTTAAATAAATATTCGAGTCACCTCTATACATTCTCTTCACCATGTAATTGCTTAAGGTGCCTGCTAAACGCCGTTTTAAATTTACAAAAAGATGGCAGGCACCTCACACTGCTCGGGAGCGAATTCCAGAGGTGCGCACCTTGAACTCTAAATGAGAAAAGGCCCTTATCGGTGCGCGACCCCGGATCCCAGAGCTCTTTCATACCACCCCTACTTGAAGTCCTGGCCTGGTTTTTTTCAAAGAGGGCAGTAAGATATGGTGGCTGCCGCATGACAACCGCTTTGTAAAGCAGCAGCCCCATAAAATACTCCCTCCTCACCTTCAGATCTAACCAGTCCAGTTTTTTCCTGTAGGCGGTGATATGCTCATCCCGCCTAACACCACATATGTATCTCACATATGCATTCTGTAGACGTTGTAGTCGTGTCTGAAGCTCCCCTGACACGTCAAGAAGAACCACTGAGCAATAGTCTAAGTGCGGTAGTACCAGTGCACATGCCAGCTGCTTCCTCAGTATCTCTGTGGTGCTTGAACGGAAAAGTTTTAAGCTATACAGAGCTCTATTTACTTTTTTACTGGCCGCATTCAGTTGCGGCTTCCATGTCAACCTTCCGTCCATCACCACGCCGAGGTTGGTGACTGTATCGACAAAGGGAACGTGTACGCCGGTCTGTATCTCAATGCCTTGCAAGTCAAGGTTCTGAACCTGTTTGATGTTGTGATCAGATCCAAAAATGATCGCCTTTGTCTTGCCGACATTGAGGCGCAGGCCAGCTGACGTTGCCCAGTTCGACACTGCTTGTGCTACAGCCGACATGCGACTGATACCATCACGAAGACCCTTCAGGGTCACTTGTGTGTAGGTTTGCAAGTCGTCAGCGTAAAGTATGTGTTCAACACCATCTAAGTCGAGTGCGTCTTGTAAGTCGTTTATGTACAGGCTGAAAAGCAGGGGTCCCAGGACTGAGCCCTGTGGAACGCCAAGATTGGTGGTTAGCCAACCTGAATCCCCGTTTGTGATTGTGACAACTTTCTGTCGTCTCCCCATAATATATGACTTAAGCCACAGAAGAACACTCCTGGAGAATCCCATGCGCATCAGCTTACGCAGCAGTTTAGTGTGTGAGATGGTGTCGAATGCTTTGCTAAAATCAAACATTAACAAAATAATCAATAGTTTTTTGTTGTTGTTAATGCCTGATCTTATGTCTTCCGTCAGTTTCAGTAGTGCTGTCTGTGTACTGTGATTCTGTCGAAAACCAGTCTTCATCGGGTCCAAAGAATTATTTTCTAGTAAAAAGTCAGTTATTTGGTCGTGTACTATTTTTTCAAGGACCTTAGAAAGGAAACTCAGTAGGGCAATTGGTCGGAAATCTGACACCGTAGATGGGACAGGCTTCTTCTTCAAAGGCACCAACTGAGCTCCCTTCCAAGTTCCCGGAAAAATGCCACTGGACAGAGAGGAGTTAAAGATCTTAACAATATGATCTCCCACAAACGGAAGAGCCTTAGCCACTATACTTTGGGGAATGCCATCTTCCCTTCTGGCTTGTGATGAGAAGTGGGCAACAGCCAGAACCACGTCCGAGAAGCTGACTTCTCGGAAAACAAAACCGTCATCACTGGCAGTGGTCAGGACGTTGTCAAGTTCTTCATCACCCTCATTTTGGGAGATCGACACCACTGCAAAGTGGGCATTGAGCTCTTCCGGTGAGAAACCATGAAGCTCCTCTCTTGTCTTTGGCAGAAGGCCCAGAGCCTTGAGCTCTTTCCAGATATCTTTCTTATTATCAATCGCTTCAGAAATTTTATTTTGTAAAAATCTTTCCTTTGTTTCATTCGTTCGTAATTCAGCTTCAGTTGCAAGGCCCTGATACTCCCGCCACAGTCTGTCGTCATTGGTCCGCGCATAGCGTCTTCGTACGGAGTCACGTTTTTTGTAAAGATGTATTAGTTCAGCATCAACCCATGGTGGATTTGTTTTCTTTTTCGGCATGAATTCTTTTAACGGTGCAATTTTATCTATCACAGCTATGAGGTTGACTCTGAGGCACTCTAATTGACTGTCAACACCCGCCGCGGGACCATCGATCCGCGACCAATCACAGTCAGCTAGGTGAGACAGGAGGTCGTCTTGCTGGATCGATTTAAAATCCCTGTAGCTGAAAGATTCAACCACAGGGGATGCAGCAGTTTCGACCCCAATCTCGACCTCTATGATGTTATGATGACTGGGAAAAGGGGCCGGCCGATTGTCCCTGCTCAGTACAACGTCATTATTATCTGTCAAGATCACATCAATCCACGTGTGAGAATCCGTGAGATGATGAGTCGCACCATGATCAATTATTTGAATGTTAAGATTATCAGCCAACCGCCTAACAAATTTTGCATCGGCTGACGTTCCGAGTAGGTTCGCATTCAGATCTCCCATAATAATTTTGTGACTAAAGTCTTGAGTATGTATCGTTAGTTTGTCTATTAAGTCAGAGCCCTGTAAAAACGGTACGTGTGGTGGTCTGTATATTAAAGCAACAAAGACGGGGGGAAGGCTGCCCTGCTGAACACTGCATTAAATATTCAGATATAAATGGCCTGCCCTCCTGTGTTGTTGGAGAGCTGCATAGTAGATTGGCCTTGAAAGTGTTATGAATGTACAGGACTAGCCCGCCCCCTGGTTTGTTGCGATCAAGTCTAAGTAGTGAGTAGCCATCGATCTGAATGAGATCACTCCCAACATCAGGGTCAAGGTGCGACTCAGCAACCCCAAAGAGATGGTAGGCAGGACGAGCTGAAAGGTGTTGTTTAATCATGCCAATGTGCCCCATCAGTGAGGTAACATTGACAAAACCTGCCCTCAGTCCCTTACAGTGAACCCCCCCAGCAGTGTCTGCGGATAGTCAATTTTTTGCAGCAGTTGACGGAATTACATTTTTATCAATTACGATTTCATTATCAACGGTTTTTTTACAGTATTTACAGTTTGAGATGGTTGATTAATGGCATATGATGCCACTATTGTCTGTAAATCAGCTGCAGATGAAAATTCATGAGAGACGTCGCCATCGCGCCTCTTCACCAGGAAACGGCCCCCTCTATGCCAACCATATTTAAAATTAAGTCTCATCGCAAGGGCCTTGGAACTTCTATATTTAATAAAACATTCTTTTGTTAACAATTCATTTATAAAAATTTTTCCATTTATAATCCCATCCCTTGTGTCCTGGTCAAGAGCTGCAATGTCGACAACTCTAGCATGAAAGCCAGTGATAAGCTTTTTGGCTCGCATTATTTTCTCGCCTAACGCACTGCTGGAAAGGGTAACAACCCATGGTGACCTTCTACGTTCGCTATTTGTATCTGCTAATGCCGCAGCTGTCGATTCTTCTGACCGAAGCAGGCGTGTGCCTATTATATCAATTTTTCGTGTTGATGGAAGGACACGGCACAGTATCGCGTGTGCGACGTCAACACGCTTAGAGACATCACCGTCGAAAATGTTTGAAATAATGAGCTCCGTATTACCGCTTTTAATGTTTTTACTGTGCATTGTCCCCCCATCAATCGTTTGCACCTGCGTGCTTCGTGCAGGTGATGCTGCAGCATCAGCATTGTCGATATTGTACTTATTCAAACGCCTAGACATTTTATTTCTACTATTTACAATTTGGATAAACCCGTCATTATTGCTTTCACAATTGTCAATTGTGTCGCTTATATCACTATAATTCTCGAGTAAGGTACTATTTGTAGCAGACGCATTATTAACATTATTACATTTTTTTGTACTTATCAGAGAAACGGTATTGTTTTGTGTACTGGGGAGTACTGCGATTTTTTGGAATTCAATTTTATTTAATATGAGTTGGTTATCTTTTTGGATGTTCTCAACATTTCTTTCAATTTTCTCGATAGTAGTAGTATATACAGAGGTAAAATCTTCTTTTGTTATTATTTATTCTATTTTTGTTATTATTTCCTTGTTGTCACATTCAACTCTATTGATTTTATTTGTTAAATTTAGGAAATCGTTTTCAAAAGTGTTTAATATAAAATTATCAATTTTAGTCTGTGACTCGAGATTTGTCTGCTCTAGATTATCGATTTTTTCAATTAACATGTTATAATTTACCTCTGTATTGGTCAACAAAATGTTCGTTTCGACGTTATTATCATGTAATTTGTTATTTTTAATTTTTAGGTCATCTATTTCTTGACAAAGCACTTGCTTCTCCTTTTTCATCTCCTCCAGCTGGGAGTGTTGTTTCGACAGTTATTCCTCAATTTTTTGCAGCTTAGATTCAATTGAAAGTGCCAAAGTATGTACGGCTGGTAACGTATTTAGCCTATTTACAATTGCCTCCAATCTGCCTTCAATAGAGGTGCAATGTCTAGCAAGTGCATTGTCAATGTTTCTTGAAGTAGAATTCGCGTACTCCACCAGGCAGGAGACCGTTGTTCCCTTTTTTAACGCGGTGCTATCTAGCATACGGATGACGGACGCATTTATGTCATTAATACTGCTGTTATTTTTGGAGAAGGAGGACTACGAAGTATTATTAGCTCGGTCCGCACTCTTGGCCGTGACGTCACTCGGGGATTCGCCGCTGTGCTCTGCTCCCGTGCTGGAAATGGGCGGGCCTAGTGACGTCACAGGTGACTGCGCGGCCAACCGGAGTAGGCTGCTGGTGGGGGCGGGGCCTAGCCCCTGCAACGGAGAGAGTGAGGAGTTGGTGGGTGCGGCCTTGCTCGCCTGATTGGTGCGAGCAGCTGTTGCAGGCCTTTTATTGGCCGGAGTGGACGCGGCTAGCTCCTTCTCTTTCCCACTCATGTTATTGCTGGCGTTCGTCGCGCGCGTGACTGCCGACTCGAACATCGACCTCTTCGAGTTGATGCATGCCTGGCACGCTACCGCTTTAGTTTGTAGCTGTAGCGCACTTCTTTGTACGCGGGTAAGCACTGCAAGAGGCTTGCACGCCGGATGGTATGTAATATTGCATATGCAGCACTTACGTAGCGAGTTGCTGCTCCTAGGAACCTCCCCGCAGATGGCGCAGTTGTCGACCATGGTGTTAGTGGCGACAAAGATGAGTCGTGGAAGGTAATGATGGTGTGTCTGAGATGCAGCAGGTGTCGCCTCGGTAGTCACGTTGTTGCAGTTCGAGTCGGCAGATGGCGCCTTGATAGTATGGCGCTGCGTGCTGTGTGTCCAGATTGAAGTGGTACCTCTGGATTATTTATGCTTCGTGCTTGGCTCCCGCCACTCTGCCGTATTCACCTCACTTAACCTCAAAAAACACCTGGCCGGGTGTTGTTGCTTGGATGTTGAAAGCCGTGCCGATGGACCAGTGGAAGCTGTGATTTATTATCACAGCTATAGTTAGAATGTTCCACTGTGCAGGCAAAACACGAGCAGGTGCACCCAGCAGACGCGCGCGAACGAGAGAGAGAGAGAGAGAGAGAAATAGAGAGAGAGAGGAGAGAGATATTGTGTCTGTGTGTATGTGTGTACATATAAATATATATATGTACGTAAGTGTCGGAGAATCCACCTCATCGACCGATAACCATAGTTGTCTGCCGACGGTAAGGTTATGGACTTGCAAGAAGTCGACGAGCGCTGACACGTGCGCAGGTCTGTCTAGACTTGCTGAGAGAGCACCAGGGCACTCCTACAGCCACAGTTCCCCGCACTTCTCCGCTGAGAGAGACAGAGAGCAAATGAGGCTCTTGAGAATTCAGTCGAACGAGCTGCAGAGACGAGGAATGGTGTTGTGAAGATCTCGTTGATGGAAAATTCCACTCAATCTCCTAGGGTACATGTATAGAGCTGAAAGAATAATATTGTAGATTATATATGGTTAATTGCAAAGATGAAGGGTAATGGCCCCGACCATCACCTCACCCGTGAGGTTCTCCGCTTAGCATAATCTCTCCATACACTTGCTCTTTATGGTTTCTTTTAATGTAGATCCTCTGTGAACCCGCTTGACAAATTTTCTTCCGAAAAAAAGTGTGAGGTATTGACCGAGATTTGAACCCGAATTGCCGGCGTGGAAGGCTGATCACTAATCCACTGCGACACTGCGGCTCTGTTTTTCTCTGTGCGTGAACGTATGTATATACACACACGAATTTGTATGTGTCATGTTACATAAGAGGAATCCTAACCTTAAAACTTTTTCGGTGGTCAAAAAATTCGACGGTAACTAAACAATCTACCTTGCTGACCTGTGGTATTATCAATCAACAAAAAGCGGTAAATTAGAATAAATTCAAATTATTGACACTTACAGAGAGCGCTACAAAATAACGGTAAATTCCAGAAAACTTGTTTTCACATTGAAGCGAAATATTCGAGTTTGTACTTATCAACTGACAGCAGCAATTGTCCGGTGAAAATAGTCCGGAAAAGATAGTGGAAAGGTTTTTAAATGAACAAGTCCATCAGTATATGTACCCTGCATCACGTAATTTTTTGACAATAAAGTTAATCTCGTCATTATGAATTTTTAGCTATAATTACTAGGAGACAATAGACCAGTTCGTTAGGATCATCCCAATCATCAATTCCACATTTTCTATCTCTCTTCTTTCTCTCTAATTCTCTTATGAATCATTTATATATGATTGATCTTGGAATCTATTACCAAAATTTACTTATCATAAGTGGATGGAATATATTCATATGCAGTGGCTCGTCGAGAATGGCTACTCAGAGATTCTGCATCTTCCTCCTCGCTACTCTTATCGGAAGTCTCACAATTTTTATTAAAATAGTGAATCTTCTCTTTTGGAGTCACAAGATTTATTGTTGAGTTAATAGGTGAGGGTTCATTCTGCAGCTCACGTTTTTTCGCCTTGATCATACCAATCTCATGATCATCGTTCTGTATATTGGATGAATCGTCTGACAATACTGTAGAAGATGTATTAGTATGTTGAAAACCATTTCTACTCTTGCACTGTGGAATGGTGTCAGTCAGAGATTGTTTCTTCTCGAAACTTATCGAATTTATTACTCTTTAAACTACGAATAGACTCATTTGCGCTGTAACGTTTTTTATGAGCACTCGTAGCTTTGAATATACTATGATAGCTTGTAATATCTGCAGAACTGATACGGTTTGCATCAGGATATTTTCTAAAGAGTAATTCAAGTAACCCTTCAGTTATAGGATACCTTATATTGTGGATTTGGATATTATTATCTTCAAACTGAATTGTTGAGTTACCCAACATAAGTTCATTTATTTGCTTCTAATCTACATACACGGTATCAAAGTATCTTTTACAATTTTGATTGAGCTTCCAGAGATACTTTAGAATAAGTTAAGGAATCTTCTTACTGTCGAATGAAAGATCTTGAACTGAGTTCACAATATCTGAAGATTCAACAGGCTCATCAGGCGGATAATTAAGATCCTGTTACATCATATACTTGGTACCTCTTTCTGTAGTGAGATTTTCAGGTGGATCGATGATTTGGCCCAAAGAATCAGTTTCTACACTTGTACTACTCGGTCTTAGAGATTTGCATTTGCTCATGATAACCCCTCTCGATTTACGAAGAATATCCTCCCGTAGGTTTTTCATGATGTTGCTTTAACAGCTCATGGTACAATGATGTTTACTTTAGAAGCAAGCACTCTATTTATGCAAAATTAACATGTTAGCATTAATACAGTGACATAAATTTGTCTCTATATGACATAAAAGTGTTACTCTATGACATAAAAGTGTCACTCTTTAACATAAAAGTGTCACTCTTTAACATAAAAGTGTCACTCTTTAACATAAAAGTGTTAGTCTATGATATAAAAGTGTTACGCTATGACATAAACGTATTATTCTATGATATAAAAGTGTTACTCTATGACATAAATTTGTCACTACATGACGTAAATGTGTTACTCTATGACGTAAAAGTATTACTCTATGACATAAATTTGTTACTCTATGACCTGAAAGTTGTAACACCACATTTTGTGCGAGTTACACAATGTGAACGATATCACATTACTTACCCATCTCACTCACTATACACGTACACATACACATACACTATACCATCGGACGACACAGAGCAAGCGAGCTCTCATGCCCTGAAGCAGCTGAAGAAGACGCGCAGCTGCCATCCCATTAAGCCTCGCACAGGTGGAAGCTGGCTGATCTCGGCTGGGGTACGCTGAGCATGCCCTGGCGTCTCCTCTCCTTGCTCCTGTCCCCTCGAACCAACCTAAGGAAACACACAAAAGATTAGAAACTGGAAAGATAAGTAGAAAGTATTGGAATGATACCCACCTGATTGTATGCCTTGAAAGGCATGGATAGATCCATCCTGGGCGAAACGGCTGCTTCTCTAGACATGAAGGAGGCCTGCAGCATACATCCTAGAAAATATAAACAAGAATTAGTCTACAGCAGACATGTACATCAAATTGGAACCCGCTTACCTGGTCTGGAGGGTTTGCAGAGGCAGGGTGGTCCCGCAGATACAGCAATGTAGCTCAACTCGTGGACCGCTCCCCCATAACAGCAACAGCAACAGCCTTCGAAGCACTCGCCAGACACCTGGAAACAACACAGCATTAGTAAAGGAAGATTACAGTCACACATCAAACACTGATCTCAACTGATAATAAAGGCAGTGGGTGAATGCAGTGAAAAGCTGTATATAAACATAACCTCTCCGAGGTTAATCGTGCCCACTGCTCCTGCTGCAAGTACGCCGTCCGGGATCCTGAAACTCTCGCCATCGTGCCCCTTCGTCGGCACTATTGCCCAGATATCCCTCCTACCACATCCCTCGTTGCACTTCCTCGCCCTGGCCACTCGTCTTTCCTCGCCCTCTCCAACAACGTCCGCAGGCCGTCGGCCGCATGCCGCATAGCATGACGTCACGGCGAGCAGACACTTCCCTTTCCTCCTTCGTACTTCTCTTTCTCCCTCGCCAAAGCATGCACTGCGCCCCCAGGCGGGCTCTGACAACACTACCGAAACTTGAGCGCCGCGGTAACGAAGGATGACGAGTCCACTTCGCACTGAGCTACGTACACCGACGCTTCGTTTTTCGACAATAGCTTCGTGCGAATACCGATACCAAAGAACACCTCGTGGGGATTACTGAGACTTAGATTACTCTTCTATTGTGTGAGCCAACCAACCTGTGTCATCGAAGGGGGCCACATCAGATTCTCGTTAAATAGGAAAAGGCGGCGACGCGACGCTCGACACGCACGCGGCGCAAGCTTTACAAAATTATCAGCATAAATTATTAATGCCAAGTAAATAGTAAGTTGCACAGAATACTTTCGTGCTTAGTGCGGGAACATAATTAGATATATATATCTAATTATGTTCCCGCACTAAGCACGAAAGTATTCTGTGCAACTTACTATTTACTTGGCATTAATAATTTATGCTGATAATTTTGTAAAGCTTGCGCCGCGTGCGTGTCGAGCGTCGCGTCGCCGCCTTTTCCTCGTGTATTTCGTCGCCGGAAATTATTTGAATTCGCGTCCCTGAGGAGTAGCTTCTTCCCATCCCGCACATTTACCGTTTCCCACCGTACCGCGTGCTCACCGTAGCTAATTTATAGTATAAATAGATGTATTATATCGATATAGAAATTGTAAAATCGTGCTGCGAATTCAGGAAGCTGGCGCTCAACTTTTGTAAGTAAAATCGAATAAACCACAAGTGTTCACAGTATTGTCCTAAATCCCCGTGTACAATTTCCTTCAAACCTCGAATAAAAATAATGTTAAAGCCTGCATGTGCGGCGCAATAATCTTGGGTAAATTAGCCAAAATTTTATTGTCATAAAATTTAAGCACCAACGGGTTATAAAATTAATGTAGTAACGTGGGGTCAAAAAAAAATTCCGGTGAAGTTTGAATTAAATTATTAAACTAAATTAAATTTTAAAGGAAATTAATTCATGATTAATAATTCGTTGAATACGACAGTGCAGGTGAATGTAAACATTTAGTGGTACCTGTAATATATAATTGGAATTTTCGCGAGTGATATACACGCGGCCGCGGCGAGACGCTTGACAACGCCGCGACGGCTTGTAGCTGGCCATTTTTGCATATGCGCCACGAGATAGTCTCGCAGGCAGCCATCTTTTTTCGTTAGCTTCAGGCGGTAGGCCACGCTAGCATTACTTGGCATTAATAATTTATGCTGATTATTTTGCATTTTGCAGATTGGCATAAATACAATAAAATATATCCCCAAAATTTATACGTATATCCTAAATACCTATCCTAATATAGATAACCTATATCCTAAAAAAGGATTGTATAAATACAAAATTTAGTGTAATAAACAGTGAGTGAGTGCGTGGTGAAGTTTCGAAAAATTTTCTTCGAGTGTTAATTTTGAAAAATATTTAAATAAAATTCGTGATAATTATCAACAATTTCGAAAATTTTTGTGTAATATCAAAACGATAATTTTAGAGGATAGTTGAAAATAAGTTTTGGCAACACGTCATCATTAAATACAGTATAGACTCTACAATCTACTTCAACATTTTTTTTTAAAAATCAGTTTATTTAAAATCTTTTTGTGACTCAATTGTTATTCCATATGTTTAACGATTTTAAATAATAGTATAACAAATAAAATTTTGTTTTGATGAAAAATATTTACAGAAATTAGTAAATGTGATTAGCAATGGTACATAACTGGAGCAATTATATTCAGATTTAAATACATTTTTCTTATAAATACACGCAGTGGAAATTATTTTCAATTAAATAGACGTTGAATAGATACTTTTATTTTTATTTTTTATTTTAAAATTAGAATATTCACAACATAAATTTAATAAATTAATATTAATCATCATTACTATAATAATAGTATATTCACATAATACTAGTATATTCATATAAAATAGTATATTCACACAATACTAGTATATTCTTATAATAATAGTATATTCACATAATAATAGTATATTCGTATAATGATAATATATTCGTAAATTGCCACGACGTTACAAAAATTTTTCTGGAATTTGAATAAAAGCATAAAGTTAAGAAACCTCACTCACTCGAAAATAAAAGGTAACATTTTTATTACTATTATATGTTCATAATTTTATTTTTTACGCACATGTACCCTATTTTATGTATTTTATGCACAATTTTGTAATATATAATATTTATTTTCTCCACCTATCGCTACAATAAACTCCCACCTTCCGATCAATAACATTTTACACCTATTTACCATGAATCCTATAATCACTATAGTGATTTAATCGTTGCAAAGTGGATTTATCAAAAATAAGTGAATAGTTTTCCCCTTCGATAAACCTTGCCCGTTTTTTTTTACGAATCGATAATACCTAATCTAGTTTCGTACACTTTGTATAAAATTTCGTATAAAACTTTTTTTCTAATATTGAGTTCAAAATCTTTGAAATTGAAATTTGTATAGTATATTATTTGTAGTAAATATTCGTATTAAAATTCGAAATAAATATTTACTATAAATATTTTCTATTTACCTCGTATAGTCGAATAAATATTTAGTATAAATATTTTCTATTTACCTCGTATAGTCGAATAAATATTTAGTATAAATATTTTCTATTTACCTCGTATAGTCGAATAAATATTTCGTATAAAATTTTAATTTACTATTTGGACTGACTAAAGGAATTATAAAATTTTCTGCTTTCATGGTAATTAATTGTAAATTTAAATTAAAACTTTGATCATTTTGTTTTTTATTATTACCTACAAATCTTTTTTTTATTATTTCGTAATTAGTTAGTACCCATGATTACATTTGCAATATTCTTTAATTTGGCAATACATTTTTATTTTTTTTTTGTAAACAACGGTAGCTTACAATAATCCACCTTCGTTAAAATAAGTGTACAATATTATTTTGAATTAGTAATATTCCACCTATCGAACACACATTCCTCAGCCCATATCGAACGTAAACAATATCACGAGACCCAATCAATCCCCACCCGACTACAAATTACCAGTAGTTGAGTTTTACCTTGTGTATCCTTACCGCATGCACGCAGAAATACTTGTATAGAATTTCCGTTTAGCGACCTTGCTTTTGCTTGTTAATTATATTATTTTTTTTTGTTTGTTCGCATCTTCAATCGCACTTAACAAAATTTCCCAGACTTCTTAAATAATATTAAGTTGAGAAATTGTACGAACGAAAAGATTATCATCGTGGTTGTTGTTAAATATCTTAAATTAATAAAGTTCGTCTGGATTTATTTTTGTCTACTTAAAGAAAAACTCCTAGTAATATTTATTGTTTTTTATTTATATCGATATCATAAGAAAGTAAAATTTTTTATTTTTCCCTCGTAAAAGAATTTTTTTTTAGGAAAACAACTCGAATTTTCTTCTTAGTATTAGTCTTTTTGAACCCCTTCACCCAATATCGTATTTGATCGAAACCCACCATCTACCTTTTTTACCCAATATATTCCTGTTTGCATTCCTCATACCCGCTTACGCTTAGACAATCGTAATGTTTCGCTTCAACTTTTGTTTGCTTTACACACTGCTTATTAAAAATTTATTTTTCCTATTGTTGCTTGCTTTCGCTTATTCATTTTTTTGTACTCTCTGCAATACTTCATCTGTGATTTTTCTTTAAGAACTCCATTGTTTTTCATTTTCTTTTTTTTTCTTGATCTAAATTAAGTTTTTTTTAGTATTTTATTTTTCTTTTTCTCTTATGTACCTTTTGTAATACCAAATCGCACTTTCTAGTGAGCAAGCAAAAGTGAGCTAAAGTCAGTCATGCTAACTTCGAATTAAAGAAACGTAACATCCCTTTACCTTAAAATGTCGACGGCTGACCAGTTGAAAGTTCTCGAGGAAGCGATAGTGGCTAGAAAAGCAAATGTCGAACTCCTTTACTCAACTCGTGGATTAGATTATGTATTGCGTCATGCCAATATAAACAAAATTAGTACATTAGGAACCAATAACGAGATGCTGGATCGAGTAGTTGAATATCAGCTTAAATTGATATTTGGATCTAATGTTGTGCCATGGGTTCCGTGCAATGATGATCAAATCGCATGTAAAGAAAAACCTTGTTTATGTCTTAATACTAACTCGATGCGTGGATATTTGTCCAATGTCGCGAACAAACAAGAGATTGTACGATCTGTATTCGCAATATATGATATAAATACTCTTTCGAATAGCGCGAAATATTTTCAGATTAGTACAGAAGGGACTTACGACGAGATACTTAATCGGTTAGTTGAAATCTCGACAAAAGCTCAAAATAACGTTGTGGATACGAGTTGTGAGATTAAAGCAATTGAAAATCATATCGGAGAGACAATTGAACAAAAACCTGCTGTACAATCTGATAATGTCTCGCAAATACCGATCCACCTAATAGAACCGTATAGATGTTTCGCCCCACAACCTACACTTACCCCACAAATACCAACCTACCCTACAGTACAAACCTCACAACTTTTACAAGTACAACACGCCCCTATCGCACAACCCACACACCCTATATCAATACAATCCTACATTACTACACAAAATCTTCATACACAAAACCCTAACATACAAACCCCTCCTTGCCCACAACAATGTAACTATTATACACCACAATACAACACAATACCCGAAATCCCAACATACAGTATCGCATCAAATACCTACCGCACCGCTGCACCATTCCCTAATCTCCACCCATACCAGTATTATTCCCCCATATCGCAAATTATCGGACAACAGCACCTCATCGAATTGCAAAAACGTCTCGAATCGTATCCTGCACAAGGACCATTGTCGTCGCCAGTCATCGAACCACCTCCGCCGGATCTAACGGTATCTCCTAACGCAGTTGTTAAGACGGAGAATGAAAATTCGTCGGTATCTTGCGCGACTTTCGCAATTGATTCTTCTGTGGAATTAGCGACAACAATTGTATCGGCATTTACCCTCGAAAATTCGAATTCATTAGGAAAGAGTGAAGAGAAATCGTCGGTTCTCACTTCGGAGGAAACTGTAGTAGAGCATTGTTCATCGGCTGTGAACAACATCGAAGCTCAAAATACAACTGCGTTAAACGAATCTCAGTCGAATCACCTTTCCACACTCCCAGGTTACGGAATCGCAGACGGAGTTACGGAAAATTTCCTAATCGTAGCTACCGCGAGTAAATCTGCAACAAATCGTTCGAAAGAACCTGTAAGGAGTGATCGTAACTCGAATCGGACTAAACGTTTGAAAAATTCATCGAAAACTTTGAATAGTGCCCGCAGGTCGGATTGTTCATCGTCGGAACAATCATATCGGTCTTCGAATAATAAAAACTCGAACATAGTAGAATCGAAATTAGCTGAAAGATCCGAAAATCGAAATAGCAACACACCCAACTGTTCACTTTCGGAACAGCGGGTTCGTAGCCCGAAAAATCATCGTATTGTTGATTCATTGACGAATGAATCACTCGAAACCACCAATCGTAAATCGTCGAACAGAACTCGTAAAATCCCGAATGAATCGCGAATGTTAGATCGATTGACATGGAGTCAATCTAATAGAACTTCGAAAACTCGGGAAGTCAAATCCTTTTCCTGGAAATCAACAGCAGAAAAATTAATTTCTTACCAAAATCGTAACAATATTTCGAATACGTCGAACTCATTGTATATAGGCAAACCGGCGTGTAGCAAATCTTTATATGCTTGCTGGGCCTGTCACCTTACCGGACACCAGGCAAAGTTCTGCCCTAATAAATCTGGGATTTTATGCTACAAATGTGGCCACCTAGGAGTCGTAATTCCCAACTGTCCTAACTGCAACCCACCTCGAAATAAAAAGATAGGACACTCCCCGGTAAGAAAGACCATTGCGGTACCGGTAAACATGAGTACACCGTCGGGAACTCAGCCTTCCCCTCGGAAGCCTGAGCGGGTGTCGGTTCAATGTTTACCGCCTTCGAAGCCTAAAAATAACACCGCTAAGCGGAGAAATTTGAAGACAAGCGATCGGGAAAACGCTGCAGAGTCGTCGCGGAAATCAGAGCCCGCATCGGCAGTCACTCACAATAAAACTGACCGAGTATGTTGGAATTGTAAATGTTCGGGACATTGTTATCGTGATTGCAAAGAACCACGTGATAAACGATTTTGTTATCGTTGTGGGAAGAAAGACGCGGACGTTAATACGTGTTCTTTTTGTAAGTTTCGCCATTCTTTTAAAATATTCGAAAGCGTCGCTACAAACTTCGCAAAATCTCGTATTGCAACCGATAACTCGCAAATGGTTGTCTCAACAGCATTAGTAGAACCTCTTCTAGACCGCGGGGTCGCGGCCTCGCTTCCGGGGGGGTGACATCCCCGCCCGCGGTGATTGGCTTAAATATTATCCACTCCCCTACCGTCCGATCCCCATCCAACCACCCCTCCTATCGTAGACCGGCAAAACCACAAAGGTCTAAAACTCACCCCATCATTAATGTGGTAAGCGACCCGAACGGGGAACAAGTACGCATTACAACGGAGGACTCAATTACCTTAACTAAGACGGCTACGACCCAGACGAAGTCGGAAAGGGAAATGCTAATTGAGAGAGGGCGGAGCCTCAGAGAACGAGTCGGGGTAGAGTCGGTACACCCTATATATGCGATGGGCCCGATTAATTTCGTTAGGGGAGAGCGATGCAGCCCGATACCACTCGCACCAACCTCGTTCGTCGGGGGGAAGACCATTCCCAGTTTGATGGACTTAAAGATCCAGCCTCCAGCTCCGTACCGATCGGATGATACTGCCTCCGTCTCTTCGCAAGGGTCCTGCTAGAATTGTAAGAAGGAAGGTCATAGAAATTCGCATTGTAAAAGCCGGAGGGACTATAAGTTCTGCTTCCGATCTGGCCAACCAAATGTCGACGTGCACACCTGCCTACGGTGCACGGGACCACCACCGTCCGACTATCAGAGGTCGTCGGACCGAACTATCGCCAATACCGAACACCTATTATCGAAATACCAACCTCCTCCCTTCCGTAATACTGCGCCGCTCCTATCGTCAACACCGAACGCCTCTTATCGCCAATACCGACCCTGTTTCTTTTCTTTATCGTCAATAATGCCCCACCAAACTAATTCTCCCCTATCGTAATACCGAACCCTCCTTGTAAATATTGCAATCATATTTCGTAACCTAGAAATGTAAGGGATTGTGCATACGTAAAATGGAGTACATGGTATAAAATGGTATAAAATGTTATAAAGTGGTATAAAGTAAATTAAGGTATATATATAAAAAAAAAAAAAAAAGACTGACAGGTGTGATTGCCAAGACTGATTCTAACTACCTCGACTTCAATCGTATATTAGGGTGTGGGTTCGTTACGCGTACGCACCGAGCATTCACTCACTGGATACAAATAACTAGAAGTAAAATCGGCATGTACCTTAGTGTCAGCTACATGCACAAAAATTTGGTATTAACGATTATATAGAATATTATTCTACTAAGCACAAGTATGAAGTGTCCCTTACTAAGTTAGGAAATCTAGACTTTAAGAATTTAGTTGATAAGAATAACTTTTTATATATCTATGTTATTATTTTTTTTTAAGACTCAACCGTACTACTCACGATTTAACCACGTGTACAGCATAATGTAAGTTATTATCGGTTTTTAAATGTATCATAGCGTCTAAGGAATACTTACAGATCGTGTTCAACAAGAGAACGAGAAGAAATGAGACTAAATGAAGTATTTAAGCTAAATTATACATTTTGCGTAGGCTAAGTATTTATCTAGTTAGAAGCGTAAAGCACGAATGGTTAGCATAGATTAGGTTAGCACATAAGTTAGTTAGTTGCGTACCGAGTGAGCACGCCCATAGTAAACCGCGCTTTGTTTTAGTAGGGGGGAGTTTGTAACACCACATTTTGTGCGTGTTACACAATGTGAACGATATCACATTACTTACCCATCTCACTCACTATGCACGTACACATACACATACACTATTCCATCGGACGACACAGAGCAAGCGAGCTCTCATGCCCTGAAGCAGCTGAAGAAGACGCGCAGCTGCCATCCCATTAAGCCTCGCATAGGTGGAAGCTGGCTGACCTCGGCTGGGGTACGCTGAGCATGCCCTGGCGTCTCCTCTCCTTACTCTTGTCCCCTCGAACCAACCTAAGGAAACACACAAAAGATTAGAAACTGGGAAGATAAGTAGAAAGTATTGGAATGATACCCACCAGATTGTATGCTTTGAAAGGCATCGATAGATCCACCCTGGGCGGAACAACTGCCTCTCTAGACGTGAAGGAGGCCTGGAGCATACATCCTAGAAAATATAAACAAGAATTTGTCTACAGCAGACATGTACATCAAATTGGTACCCGCTTACCTGGTCTGGAGGGTTTGCAGAGGCAGGGTGGTCCCGCAGATACAGCAATGTAGCTCAACTCGTGGGCCGCTCCCCCATAACAGCAGCAGCAACAGCCTCCGAAGCACTCGCCAGACACCTGGAAACAACACAGCATTAGTAAAGGGAGATTACAGTCACACACGAAACACTGATCTCACCTGATAATAAAGGCAGTGGGTGAATGCAGTGGGAAGCTGCATATAAACATAACCTCCCCGAGGTTAATCGTGTCCACTGCTCCTGCTGCAAGTATGCCTCCGGGGTCCTGCAACTCTCGCCATCGTGCCCCTTCGTCGGCACTATTGCCCAGATATCCCTCTTGCCGCATCCCTCGTCGCACTTCCTCGCCCTGGCCACTCGTCCTTCCTCGCCCTCTCCAACAACGTCCGCAGGCCGTCGGCCGAATGCCGCATAGCATGACGTTACCGCGAGCAGAAGCTTCCCTTTCCTCATTCGCACTTCTCTTTCTCCCTCGCCAAAGCATGCACTGCGCCCCCAGGCGGGCTCTGACAACACTACCGAAACTTGAGCGCCGCGTTGACGAAGGACGACGAGTCCACTTCGCACTGAGCTACGTACACCGACGCTTCGTTTTTCGACAATAGCTCCGTGCGAATACCGATACCAAAGAACATCTCGTGGGGATTACTGAGACTTAGATTATTCGTCTATTGTGTGAGTCAACCAACCTGTTTCATCGAAGGGGGCCACATCAGATTCTCGTTAAAGAGTAAGTTGCACAGAATACTTTCGTGCTTAGTACGGGAACATAGTTAGATATATATATATATATATATATATATATATATATATATATATATATATATATATATATATATATATATATATATATATATATATATATTCGGCTGATAATTTTGTAAAGCTTGCGCCGCGTGCGTGTCGAGCGTCGCGTCGCCGCCTTTTCTTCGTGTATTTCGTCGCCGGAAATTATTTGAATTCGCGTCCCTGAGGAGTAGCTTCTTCCCATCCCGCACATTTACCGTTTTCCACCGTACCGTGTGCTCACCGTAGCTAATTTATAGTATAAGTAGATGTATTATATCGATAGAGAAATTGTAAAATCGTGCTGCGAATTCGGGCAGCTGGCGCTCAACTTTTGTAAGTAAAATCGAATAAACCACAAGTGTTCACAGTATTATCCTAAATCCCCGTGTACAATTTCTTTCAAACCTCGAATAAAAATAATGATAAAGCCTGCATGTGCGGCGCAATAATCTTGGGTAAATTAGCCAAAATTTTATTGTCATAAAGTGTTACTCTATGACGTAAAAGTATTACTCTATGACATAAAAGTGTTACTTTATCACATAAAAGTGTTACTCTATCACATAAATTCGTTACTCTATGACATAAAGGTGTTACTATGATCTAACAGTAGAATCTAATCTCATTTCGCTTTTATCAATTCAACTGTTTTGGGAACTGGCGAATCCCAACCATTTGACGTATACTTAGTTTCCACGTTTCTTGAGAACTTTCTCAACTAGGTATACATTAGGATACTTAGCTTTTAAAAGGTCTTACTCGTAGAACGAACTCTCTGCTACCAATCAGGCTCAAGATCTGATACAAATTTTCTCCTGAGAATCAAACGGTAAAGAAAGAGCCAAAATTAAAGGTTGGTGACATAGTACGTGTGAGTAAGGCTAAACATTTGTTCGAGAAGGGCTACACACCCAACTGGTTCACTGCGATATTTACTGTGAATAAAATTGCAACCACGAATCCTGTGACTTACCATCTGTCAGAGTATCCTGGTCAACCGATAACTGGTGCATTTTATGCAGGATACATAAACTGATAGACTTGTTCAGTTAAAACTCTTGTCACTATCTTGTCCGGACTATTTTCAGCGGACAACTGCTGCTATCAGTTGATAAATCCAAACTTGAATATTTCGCTTCAATGTGAAAACAAGTTTTTTGGAATTTACCGTTATTTTGTAGCGCCCTCTGTAAGTGTCAATAATTTGAATTTATTCTCTATTAACAAATGGTCGGTAATGTGAAAAAAAATTTAATTTACCGATTTTTATTCATTGATAATACCACAAGTCGGCCAGGTACACACACACACAAACACACACACACACACACATACACACACATAATCACTTGAGGGAAAGGCGGCGGGTGTCTACTGCTCGGCTACCCGATGGCACCGCGGGCTCGCGCGTACAGGTCTAGATCGCGTTTCGGACTTCGTGTGGCCGGGTGGCATCCCCGAAATTGTTCTTTTAATTTTTCTTCATTTTCTTTCACTTTTATAAGTAGATTTATCGATAATTATAGTAATTACTTACGTTCGGTTAAGAGACTTTTCATTTGTGTTATAAAGAGGAGGTTATGGTAGATGAAGGCGCCTTGTCGGCGGGTAGCACAGTAACTAACGCATCACGAAAAACTCGTTCAATTGCTATGCACAGTAAATGGTGAAAGATTGGAATTTGTTTCAATTACTGGACTTATTTGTTATAAAAGAAAATATTAAAATAAATGCTCTAAATAATGTTTTATCCTAATCTATACTATTTTTATTTATATAATAAATTTTTTTCATATCTCAAAACAATTTGGTTTATTCTATATCACCATTAATTATTTCACTGTTTCCTTAAGGTCTTCGATAAGTTTTGCCAGAAAAACGGAAAAATCGTGCAGGGCAAATTTCAAATGATCATTTTCGTATTTTAAAAAAGAAAACGTAATATACATTCGGTTCTTACACATAAAGGAGTACTTGAACATTAATTAGAAAATATAATATGTTCTTTTTCATGAAAGGATAATCAATTATACGGAGAACTAAGCCTAGGGCACATTAATCGGCTACCCCATAATAATCGGCACATCTAACCTATATGATATCTATATTTAAGGTGATGCTAAAGCCACCAGTCACCGATAAATACGAGGAACCACTTTTCTCATTTTATTTTCAATTTTAAGTAAATATCTCTATGAAACATTATTGTCCTACTAAAAAACAACAACTTTCCAGAGAGATATTTTCTAAAAATAAAAGATTAAATGAAAAAAGTGATTCCCTGTATTTAACGGTAACAAGGGGGCTTAGCATCACCTTAACAACAGTTGTATTATTATTCAACTCAATGTTAAAAATGTTATAGTTTAAAAAGTCAGAAACAATGATATATACCTATGGAAACTTTGAATACCAGGAATACTACGATGACAATAATACTAGTAACTTTGCTCCAGCAATTGGTTCCGGTACTTCCACTTTCACGCTTTGATCCAACACGATGTTAAAATATTTATTTGTCTTTTTCCTGACTCTTTTTTCGTACAATCAACGAGTTTGAGTATTAATACATTGAATACTACTAGAGATATCAAAATTAAGAAAGAATGTAAAATCTCTCGGTCATTTAATTTACTAAACTTGACCGATTTTTTTCGTTTTTAAATGAAGATTAAAAGAAATTTTTAAATTTACCCAATTGTTTTTATGTTATAACGATTTTTCGATTTTTTAATTTTAATTTTTCAAGTTTTTGTATATGTTAGAAATATTATAATAAATTTATAGTAATTATATTTAATAGAGCATAAAATTGCATACATTTTCTAACCGCAAATTTTGAATTAACTCTTTATTTTCTTTTGTTATAAGCGATAACGTAATATTTAGTTTAAAAGGTTAAATCTCGAAAATGTCAAATTTTCAGAAAATTAACTTTATCGTATTGCTCATCTCATTTCTGTTTTTAGACCATGAAGTTCCTTAATTTTCAAGATATTTAAGTTTATATACATTTTTTTAATTTTACATTTTTATGAAAAATTGAAAATAAAAAGAATTTTAACCCTTACAGGTACGCATTTTTCTTCGAAGGTAAATATATTTGCACGGAATGGTATAAAGGCTTTCGAGGTCGCTAATTACAAATCCGAGGTCGGATTTGCAAAATGGCAAAATGACGGATTCAATATAGCGGATCAGATTGATAAAAATTTGAACAAATTGACTAAAAATTATTACTAGAGGGTTTTGGGCGTAGCTGATTGCGAATCCGAGGTTGGATTTGAAATCAACGATAAATCAGCACACATCTTTTGAGATTCTAATTAAAGAAATATATGTGGCGCTCCCGATTCATCGCCGCAAGCAGCGCCTCTGTCCTCGGGAGCTGTACTAGCTCGGCAGAGGCGGCCATCTTCGTGCTCGCTACTCCCCCACCTCGAGGTGGCGATAAGCGAGTCAGACCAGTATCGGCTTGGCTCTCGTGCCGCTCGCACGCTACGACCAAGCCCGCTCTGCGACCGCTGTAAATACAATAAAGACCATATACTCGACTTCTCGTCTTTGCGTCAATCTCTCTCCCTTCCTGAGGAACGATTCCCAAATATATAGCAATTTAAAATTAATTTATTAGAATAACAAATTTTATATTAGAACAATTAATTTAGTTTTAGGAAGCAATGAATTGGCAACGGTGTTTCTAATTCGTTCGCAGTTCCTTAAAAGTTAAGAGTTATGCAGAATATTAATGAATTAAAAGATAATTATTCATCAAGGGACGCGGTAGCGCCCGTTGGCACGTATAAGTATACTCACGGTACGATACAAAGCCGAAGGGCGCACCGCCACCCTTATATACGTCTAATTGTGCCTTTTTAACCTCTTCAAAATCTTTAAATATCAATATTTAAACACTGATTGACTTATGTGCAGTCTATTGGCACTGTTTTAAGAGATAATAATTCAGTCTATCACGTAAAAAAAGTTTCTGTTAAAAAAGATTCATCTAATTAAAGATATAAAGCGTAATATATTTGCTCAAATTTTTTCTTTTCAGATTGTACTCCGCATTTCCGTTTTCTCTGATCATACGTATATTTGTATATACGAGGTCTGTCCCAAAAGTATCCGACCTACCTCGATTTCTCGGCGCTTGATTTATTATTCGTCATCCGGGGGGTGGCATCCTTCAAAGTAGTCCCCATTTGATTGAACAAGACGCTCATATCGATGTTTCCACTTATTAAAGCACTCTTGAAAGTCAGACTTCGGAATCGCCTTTAGTGCATTCGTCGCATTAGTTTCAAAAGTCTGTTTATTGTCGAATCGATGTCCTTTAAGCGGCATTTTCAATCGAGGAAACAGCCAAAAGTCGCAGGAAGCTATATCAGGACTGTATGGAGGCTGGCGGAGCTGCGCAGCACTGTGTTTCAATAAATACTGCTGTACAAGGTTTGATGCGTGCGCTGGAACATTGTCGTGACGAAGAAGCTAGTCATCGGTTTCCCAAAGTTGCGGTCGATTTCTCCTGATTGCATTACGTAATCTTTTCAAATCTTCAACGTAGTACTCTTTATTGATTGTCTGGCCTGTAGGGGCATATTCGTGGTGCACAACGCCCTCATAATCGAAAAAAACAATCAACATTGACTTGATGAACGAGGACCACTGTCAACAGATGTGCGGCCACTTTTGAACCGCCTATACCACTCTTTTATTTGTGTTTTGCCCATACACTCATCTTTAAAGGCCTTTTGCAACATTTCAATAGTTTCTGCACAACTTTTACCGAGATTAAAGCAAAATTTTATGCAAATTCGCTGTTCGGTTTGTTCTGCCATTTTTAGCAATAAGCAAATTGCGACGAACGCAAAAAAGTCGTTGTAAACAAATACACGCTGCGCGGGAACTAAGGCGTTTCATCGGTATTTCAGGCTACTGACGAGAAGGTTAGGAGTTGCTGGTGACGTTCGTACCCTCCAGAGGTCGCCTGAGTCTCTCCGCGCGAAAATATGAACGTAGGTCGGATACTTTTGGGACAGACCTCGTATATATATTTGTGACTTCCGTTTTCTCTAGTCATATATATATATATATATATATATATATATATATATATATATATAGTGTCTGCAGACAGTGCAGACGACAACAACAAAATTTTTTTCTATCTAACCTAGTATTAAAACCAATTGTTGATCAGGATGAAACATGCACGTTAGTGTCATTTGTATTATAATAAAACGGTTTGTTTTTACGTGATTTGTTTTTAATACGTGATGAAAATATATCTCTGTACAACGATTTCGAAAAGCATCATACGTCAAGGATAGACAACGTCTTCTGTTGCAGCAAATATCGTGGCAAAGTATGGATTTAAATTGGGTCAGGAACTTGGAAAGAAAGAGCATGAAATGTCTAGCATTAAAAACGAACCAGAAAAATACCACACAATCATGGGGAAGAAGTAATTGAATATCTGCTCTGATGTTGCCATGATGTGTACAAATAATTATCAAATTAAGTTCTTCAATTAAGTTTTTAGACCTTACGACAAAATCAATCTTCAACAATATATCTGAATTCAGTAAAGTTGTGTTATTTTTAAATCAAACAGTAAAAGTGGATATTTCTAAGCATGCGTGAACAATAACAGCTGATAGCTTATAACAGATTTCTAAGCATGCGTGAACAATAACAGCTGATAGCCTATTGCAGATTTCTCTATAAAATACAACCAATTCTTAGACCTTCCGACAAAATCAATCTTTAAAAGTATCTCTGATGAACGGTTAAGTTTTGTTATTTTTTAATTATGCAATATAAGTGGATATTTTTGAGCATGCGTGGACAGTGTCAGCTAATAGTTTATAACAATTACAAGGTGGTTTTCTTGTTTGTGTTCCAGATAGTCAATAAAACAGCTGTGTGGCTCCTGAAATTCATGTGTATATATACTATTCACACAAAAGTGTGTGGACGCTCTTTAAAAAGACTAGCGCATTGCAGATTTCTCTATAAAATACAACCAATTCTTAGACCTTCCGACAAAATCAATCTTTAAAAGTATCTCTGATGAACGGTTAAGTTTTGTTATTTTTTAATTATGCAATATAAGTGGATATTTTTGAGCATGCGTGGACAGTGTCAGATAATAGTTTATAACAATTACAAGGTGGTTTTCTTGTTTGTGTTCCAGATAGTCAATAAAACAGCTGTGTGGCTCCTGAAATTCATGTGTATATATACTATTCACTCAAAAGTGTGTGGACTCTCTTTAAAAAGACTAGCGCATTGCAGATTTCTCTATAAAATACTACCAATTTTTAGACCTTCCGATAAAATCAATCTTCAACAGTATCTCTGATGACCGGTTAAGTTTTGTTATTTTTTTATTATGCAATATATGTGAATATTTCTGAGCATGAATGGACAGTGAGAGCTGATAGTTTATAACAATTACAAGGTGGTTTTCTTGTTTGTGGTCCAGATAGTCAATAAAACAGCTGTGTGGCTCCTGAAATTCATGTGTATATATACTATTCACTCAAAAGTGTGTGGACGCTCTTTAAAAAGACTAGCGCATTGCAGATTTATCTATAAAATACTACCAATTTTTAGACCTTCCGATAAAATCAATCTTCAACAGTATCTTTGATGACCGGTTAAGTTTTGTTATTTTTTTATCATGCATTATATGTGAATATTTTTGAGCATGCGCGGACAGTGGCAGCTGATAGTTTATAACAATTACAAGATGGTTTTCTTGTTTGTGGTCCAGATAGTCAATAAAACAGCTGTGTGGCTCCTGAAATACATCTGTATTGTAACAAAAGAGCCCCCGCCGGATGCTCAAGAGCTCCACCAGGGTTCGGATGGGGGTTAGGTTTGAGATTATTATGAATAAAATAAATAGAGATGTTTATTTTAACGAAATTATAATACGAGATTTATTTATCTCAAAAATCCAACAAAATATTTACAACAAATTTAATAATCAATCTAATTAAACTTAATAGGGTTAGACGCGGAAACCGTTCCTTGTCTGGCTTGATCACCGCGATCTCCTTTAATCTATAACATAAAGAGAGGCGGAAACCAAAATACATTAGTTAAATTACCTAATACTTATAACCTATTTAACTCGTACATAGAACATTAATCTAATTGCTTACAATATATATTTAACCTCTGCACTCGTGGAGGCGCGTCTCCACGAGGCCGCTTCTAGTATTTACTAATAATTCGGGAGCGCCCGTCTTATTAGTGTTTTCTCTCCGTCACACTGGAGTACCTTTCAAGGAGCACCATGGAAGGTTATCCAGGGCACCAGACACGGCACCCGTAAGTCTGGCCGGAGGTTTCCCTATGCTAAAATTCGGACTTTCGGACGAACGGGCGTGTGACTGAAGAGCGCCTCAGCTCACGGCCCGAGTGCGATTTTCTTACCGGTTCATCTACCTATGGACCTCGAGCGGGGTGCGCCTCGCTGCGATATCCTCCAGTAGATGTACCAATACTTAACTGTCTGCACCTCAGGATACTGACCGAGGAGCGCCTCGAGTCAGGAGCCTGGATATGCCGGCGTGAGTCGTGTACGCAGCCACAGACTCCTCTACTCGTAAGCGCGATCGAGCGTGCTAGGGCACCAACTTACTCGCTCAGCGCCCGCGAGTAGACTGCCGATCTCCAACTACTGCAGGCAAGAGATCCGCTTTTCGCTCTCTCGGTGCGTTTCTCGGCGCTGCGAGAGCGGCGCCGGTCAGTGCTGGCTAGTGCGCGCCGCCGGAGATTTCCCCCGCCGCGGGCCGTCCGAACGCTGTTCGTTCAGCGGCGGCTACTGCCTACCTTGCGCTAGCCGCCCCACTTCCCTTCTCTCCGTCTCTCTTCCATTCTCCATCCGTTCGCTTTGCGTTCGTATTGAACGCACAGCGAATTTCCAGAGAATCGGTTTTATTTAACTTTAACTAATAATTACGACAAGGAGTACTTTCGTCGCATCCCTCTCTTGTTTTGGAGAGTAATACGCGGGACGTTTCACTCTCTTAACACTTATCTGTTAAGGAAAAAAAACGAGAAAGAGGAGTGGAGGCGGCGGAGCAGAAAATTTAAAATAAAATTACAAAGTAAAAATTTACAACTACGTATTAATTCTATTCAGCCGTTTAACTTATGATACTAATGCTGCAGCTTATTCGCGAGACTTATTTATCTATGCTGTGTATACAAAATTAACTGTACAGAACAAAAAAATCCTACAATTTAAAATCTGAGGGGCTATCGTCTAGCCCTTCGTTTTGTGCGCGCCATTTCAGTCGCTGCTGTAGCTTCTTGGAGCGTCAAGATCTTCCCCCTCTTTATAGGCTTGAAGATCTCGAACATGAATGTTCCTTATCCATTTTCCACTTGTATCTTTCAGGTCGAAAATAACCGGGAACCGTTTTTTATGTACTGTAAATGGGCCAGTGCATCGTTTTCCCAATTTAGCATTAAAATTCGCTGCTTTATTAGACAGTACATGTAATTTTTTTAGCACTTTGTCGCCGACGTTAGGTGCCCAATCTCGCCGTCTGAGATTGTAGTGCTTACTCTGCTTCTGGAAACTGCGTGCTAAATTAGTCTTTGCGAGTTCTAGTGCCTCTTTTACTCGTTTCAGACGAGTTTCCATAGCGGTAACCATCTGGTTCCTTACTTCTTGTCGTAGGCTTCCAGGGGGTGCTAGCTCTCGGCCATAGTTTAGATAAGCCGGAGAATACCCCGTAGACTCACTCGTAGCGGTGTTATAGGCAAATCCAATCTCTGGCAGGCTCTGATCCCACGTTTTCTGGGATTTTTTTATGCACTGTCGTACCATGCCTTTTATCACGCGATTGGTTCGCTCTGCTGGATTACACTGCGGCGTGTACGGTCGAGTGCGTCTATGTTCGATTTTGAAATCGGTTAGCATCTGTTGGAATTCTTTTGCAATGAACTGCTTGCCGTTATCGCTCACGATCACTCGAGAACAACCATGTCGTAGCATGATCTGGTCCTTGACTGCTAAACAGATAGCGTGGCTGGTAGCTTTTCGCAATGCTTTGAGCTCGACCCACTTCGTGAGTTTATCCTGCATCACGAGCAGCATTGTGTTTCCGGCGTTTGACCTTGGTTGAGGACCAACCAGGTCGACAATTTCCACTCTTCACTCGGATCTGTTTCGTTAAAGTCCAGAGTGTGTAGAATGTGACGGAATAAACGACCATCTCTCAGACAGTACTCGGGATTTTCTTCTGGGCTTTCTTGTACTGCCTTCATAAGTCGATTATACCATGTGCATTTTATTGGTGTACCGACTTCGCTTACTTGCAATGGAGCACGAGACAATGCATCCGCCACGGTATTGTCAGCACCTCTGCGATAGTGGATTTCGTAATCCCATTGTCCGAGTTCCATTGCCCACCGAGCTAATCTACCTGAAGGGTTCTCAATCTGGTCCAACCATTTTAGAGACTGGTGGCCAGTGATGACTTTAAAATGGTAGCCCTCCAGGTAGTCCTTCATTTTCCAAATGTCCCACTTTACAGCGAGACAATCGAGTTCGGTGATTGTATAGTTCTTTTCGGCTTTATTCAGCGTCCTTGAAGCGTATGCGATAACACGCTCCTGGCCATCAGTTTCCTGGATAAGCACGGTCCCAAGACCTTCCAACGATGCATCAGTTTGTAGTGTAAACATCTGTGTCCAGTCTGGGCATGCGAGCACAGGTGCTTGTGTCAGTCTCTTTTTGAGTGGATCAAAAGCAGTCTGTTGCTCCTCACCCCACTCCCACCTTCTTTTTTTCTTTATTAGAAGGCTGAGTGGTGCTGCCAATTGTGAGACGTTTTTTATAAATCTCCTGTACCAGGAAAGAAGTCCTAAAAACCGTCTCACTTCTTTGACGTTTGTTGGCGGTTTCAATTGCAGTATAGCCGATACCTTTTCTGGGTCAATATGCAGGCCTTCCCTGTCGACAATGTGGCCTAAGTACTTTAGACGTCTCCGAGCAAAATGACATTTTTCTGGGTTTGGTTTCAGGTTCGCATTTCGTAGACGTCTAAACACTTCCATTAGGATACGTAAATGTTCTTCAAAGGTGGAACTGAGTATTACTATATCGTCCAGATATACAAAAACGTACGGTGCTCATTCCGGAGGAATAACTTGGTCAAGTAATCTTTGAAACGCAGATGGCGCTGCGTGTAGGCCAAACGGAAGGACATTAAATTCGAACAGGCCTCTCCCAGCTACTGTAAAAGCTGTAAGAGGTCGGCTTTCGTCCGTTAATGGTACTTGCCAGTATCCATTTTTTAAGTCTATGGTAGACAGGTATCGTGCCCCTTTTAATTTATCGAGTGTGGCATTTATGTGCGGCAGTGGATATGTATATATATTTTCCGTTTTTCTTTTTGGCCATAACAATGGGTGAACTCCAGGGGCTGTTCGAGGGTTGAATTACTCCTTCTGCCATCATTTTTTCGACTTCTTCGTCGATGAGCTTCGGCACCGCCGGATTACGCGGTCTGTACCTTTGCTTCAACGGTGATGTACCGACTTTAAGTTTTATTTCGTGTTTAGTGAGCTGTGTAACCCCTTTGACGTGCTCAAAGCTCGACATCTCGTGCTCTAAGAAATTGTTTAGGGTTTTCTGCTCGTCGTCTATGAGGTCGTTCAACCCTACTGCACAGTCGACATTACATAGCTCTATTGGATGCTCAGTGTGCCCTGGGGGTATTTTCTTTCCGTTAAGGTATACTTCCATGCACATTTTTGATAGCGCATCCATCCCCAGGAGTAAGTCGTGAGTTAGGTTTTCCATGACCATGAATTTATGGTCAATCTCGTCACCCCGTATACAGATTTTACCTTCAGCATTTTGCTTAAGGCTCGTAATTGTGCCGTCTGCCATCGCTGCGGCTCGGTCATCATCTTCGATGTACCAGCCCTCTTGCTCACAGCGATGCAGAAATCGGCCATTTATAAAGGATCCTACGGACCCTGTGTCGACGAGAGCTCGCGTACTGTAAGACCCTACGCTTACGTCGACGTAAAGCCTGTTATCGAGGTTTTTTCGGGCCGGTACCCCGACTTTGGGTCCACGGCCCTGGCCTCGTATTCCGGAGCATGGTAGGGGCAGTCTCTGCTGGTAGTTCCGTCCTTACGGCAGTAAGAACAAAACTTTTTCGGATTGTTTTTACATTGAAACCGGTTGTGTCCGCGTTGTTTACAACGCCAACAACACGTTTTTCGACCGTAACCTGGGGTTACTGCCATGACTCCGTTTCCTGTCTGTGGTTTCCGTTCAAAACGTGTAAATTGAGTTTTTGGGAGAGGCTCTCTCTGAACGGCTTTCAATACCTCTTCCTTTTCGTCGGCACGTTGAACCAAATCATTAATCGAACGTATTTCTGAACGATTTATATATAGCTGCAGTTCCTCTTTCATGTTATAATAGAGATTATCCAGCTGCATTTTCGCTGTTATCCCGTCTCTCCGACGCATAAGCGTCATGAGTGCCGTCGAATAAGCACGTATGGATTCTCGGAAACCCTGACGTCGGTCGCTTATCTGTCTATCCAGCTGCCTTAGCTCTCTGGGTGACAGATAAAAATTTCGGAGGTTGTTTTCGAGTTGCTCCCATGTGTGTATCTCTGCCGCGATATTTCGATGCCACAGTTGAGCATCGCCTCTGAGTAGCTCTGGAAAACCTTGCAGGATCTGTTGGTCGGTGAACTGATATGCGCGTTTCAGTTCTTCCACGCGCTCTATAAATGCGTATAAGTCCCTTCCGTCGAAATGGCAATTCCATTTGCGCATTTGGTCCAAGATTTTTGCTGAATCGGGAACCGTAGGCGGAGCTATTATATATATTACTTGTAGGCCCGCTCCTGTAGGAGTTGAAGTGGTCATCCCTACGATATTTGGTGGGTCATTCAGCCCATTTTCGCCTTGATTTTGAGGTCCATTAGCGTTTCGTTGCTGCATCCTTGATCCACCTGCTTTGATGTTTCTCTGGGTCTCTGCAAAGACAGCTTTATAGTCACCTGTTTTGTCTAATTCCTCTTCGTAGCCGGGGTCATCCTCGGGTTTATCTGAGTACATGTCAGGGTGTGCTCTCACGTAAGCTACTACTCTTTGCCTCAGCGTAGCCACATTCCCTATTGTGTCGAGATTCAGTCTCGCAAGCTCTTGCGTGAGCTCTAATTTCGAGAGTTTGTATATCCACGATACAACCATCTTGAATGCTTATTGTTTAATTTATTCGGTATTTCGCGGGCCGCTTATACAAGTGCACTCTATACGGATCTCACTAAAATAACATACACAACTCGTAGCAATAATGATTACAATTAAAAAAAAATTTGTGCACTTTATAAACGTTTTCGTAGCCTAATTATTCTGGTTTCCTCAAGATAAAATCGACTGTTCGGGCGCCATGTAACAAAAGAGCCCCCGCCGGATGCTCAAGAGCTCCACCAGGGTACGGATGGGGGTTAGGTTTGAGATTATTATGAATAAAATAAATAGAGATGTTTATTTTAACGAAATTATAATACGAGATTTATTTATCTCAAAAATCCAACAAAATATTTACAACAAATTTAATAATCAATCTAATTAAACTTAATAGGGTTAGACGCGGAAACCGTTCCTTGTCTGGCTTGATCACCGCGATCTCCTTTAATCTATAACATAAAGACAGGCGGAAACCAAAATACATTAGTTAAATTACCTAATACTTATAACCTATTTAACTCGTACATAGAACATTAATCTAATTGCTTACAATATATATTTAACCTCTGCACTCGTGGAAGCGCGTCACCACGAGGCCGCTTCTAGTATTTACTAATAATACGGGAGCGCCCGTCTTATTAGTGTTTTCTCTCCGTCAGACTGGAGTACCTTTCAAGGAGCACCATGGAAGGTTATCCAGTGCACCAGACACGAGGGCACCCGTAAGTCTGGCCGGAGGTTTCCCTAAGCTAAAATTCGGACTTTCGGACGAACAGGCGTGTGGCTGAAAAGCGCCTCAGCTCACGGCCCAGGTGCGATTTTCTTACCGGTTCATCTACCGGTGGACCTCGAGCGGAGTGCGCCTCGCTGCGATATCCTCCAGTAGATGTACTGTACTTAACCGTTTGCACCTCAGGATACTGACCGAGGAGCGCCTCAAGTCAGGAGCCTGGATATGCCGGCGTGAGTCGTGTACGCAGCCACATACTCCTCTACTCGTAAGCGCGATCGAGCGTGCTGGGGAAACAACGCACTCGCTCAGCGCCCGCGAGTAGACTGCCGATCTCCAACTACTGCAGGCAAGAGGTCCGCTTTTGACTCACTCTCCCCACCGCGCTGCGCTTCTCGGCGCTGCGAGAGCGCCGCGGGTCAGTGCTGGCTAGTGCGCGCCGCCGGAGATTTCCCCCGCTGCGCACCGTCCGAACACTGTTCGTTCAGCGGCGGCTACTGCCTACCTTGCGATAGCCGCTCCACTTCCCTTCTCTCCGTCTCTCTTCCATTCTCCATCCATTCGCTTTGCATTCGTATTGAACGCACAGCGAATTTCCAGAGAATCGATTTTATTTAACTTTAACTAATAATTACTACGAGGGGTACTTTCGTCGCAGAATATATAGTATTCATTCAAAACTGTGTGGACGCTCCTTAAATAGACTAGCGCATTGAAGATTTCTCTATAAAATACTACCAATTTTTAGACCTTCCGATAAAATCAATCTTCACCAGTATCTCTGATGACCGGTTAAGTTTTGTTATATTTCAATTATGCCATATAAGTGGATATTTTTCAGCATGCGTGGACAGTTAATAGTTTATAACAATTACAAGGTGGTTTTCTTGTTTGTGTTCCAGATACTCAATAAAAGGGCAGTGTGACTCCTGAAATACGTCTGTGTATATAGTATATAATCACTCAAAAATGTGTGGACGCTCTTTAAATAGACTAGCTTATTGCAGATTTCTCTATAAAATACTACGAATTTTTAGACCTCCCGACAAAATCAATCTTTAAAATTATCTCTGATGAACAGTTAAGTTTTGTTATTTTTTAATTATGCAATATAAGTGGATATTTTTTAGCATGCGTGGACAGCTAATAGTTTATAACAATTACAAGTTGGTTTTCTTGTTTGTGTTCCAGATAGTCAATAAAACAGCTGTGTGGCTCCTGAGATACGTCTGTGTATATAGTATATATTCACTCAAAACTGTTGGACGCTCTTTAAATAGACTAGTGTATTGCAGATTTCTCTATTAAATTCTACCAATTTTTAGACCTTCCGACAAAATCAATCTTTATAAGTATCTCCGATGAACGGCTAATTTTGATATTTTTTAATTATGCTATATAAGTGGATATTTTTGAGCATGCGTGGACAGTGACAGCTAATAGTTTATAACTATTACAAGATGGTTTTCTTGTTTGTGTTCACGATAATCAATAAAACAGCTGTGACTCCTGAAATAGATCTGTATATATAGTATTCACTCAAAAGTGTGTGGACGCTCGTTAAATAGACTAGCCTATTGCAGATTTCTCTATAAAATACTACGAATTTTTAGACCTCCCGACAAAATCAATCTTTAAAATTATCTCTGATGAACAGTTAAGTTTTGTTATTTTTTAATTATGCAATATAAGTGGATATTTTTTAGCATGCGTGGACAGTAACAGCTAATAGTTTATAACAATTACAAAATGGTTTTCTTGTTTGTGTACAAGATAGTCAATAAAACAGCTGTGTGACTCCTGAAATACATCTGCATATATAGTATTCACTCAAAAATGTGTGGACGCTCTTTAAATAGACTAGCCTATTGCAGATTTCTCTATAAAATACTACCAATTTTTAGACCTTCCGACAAAATCAATCTTTAAAAGTATCTCTGATGAACGGATAAGTTTTGTTATTTTTTAATTATACAATATAAGTGAATATTTTTGAGCATGCGTGGACAGCTAATAGTTTATAACAATTACAAGTTGGTTTTCTTGTTTGTGTTCCAGATAAACAATAAAACAGCTGTGTGGCTCCTGAGATACGTGTGTGTATATAGTATATATTCACTCAAAACTGTTGGACGCTCTATAAATAGACTAGTGTATTGCAGATTTCTCTATTAGATTCTACCAATTTTTAGACCTTCCGACAAAATCAATCTTTATAAGTATCTCCGATGAACGGTTAATTTTGATATTTTTTAATTATGCTATATAAGTGGATATTTTTGAGCATGCGTGGACAGTGACAGCTAATAGTTTATAACAATTACAAGATGGTTTTCTTGTTTGTGTTCACGATAATCAATAAAACAGCTGTGACTCCTGAAATAGATCTGTATATATAGTATTGACTCAAAACTGTGTGGACGCTCTTTAAATAGACTAGCCTATTGCAGATTTCTCTATAAAATACTACGAATTTTTAGACCTCCCGACAAAATCAATCTTTAAAATTATCTCTGATGAACAGTTAAGTTTTGTTATTTTTTAATTATACAATATAAGTGAATATTTTTGAGCATACGTGGACAGCTAATAGTTTATAACAATTACAAGTTGGTTTTCTTGTGTGTGTTCCAGATAGTCAATAAAACAGCTGTGTGGCTCCTGAAATACGTCTGCGTATATGGTATATATTCACTCAAAACTGTTGGACGCTCTTTAAATTGACTAGCCTATTGCAGATTGCTCTATAAAATACTACCAATTTTTAGACCTTACGACAAAATCAATCTTTATAAGTATCTCCGATGAACGGCTAATTTTGATATTTTTTAATTATGCTATATAAGTGGATATTTTTGAGCATGCGTGGAGAGTGACAGCTAATAGTTTATAACAATTATAAGATGGTTTTCTTGTTTGTGTTCACGATAATCAATAAAACAGCTGTGTTACTCCTGAAATACATCTGCATATATAGTATTCACTCAAAAATGTGTGGACGCTCTTTAAATAGACTAGCCTATTGCAGATTTCTCTATAAAATACTACCAATTTTTAGACCTTCCGACAAAATCAATCTTTAAAAGTATCTCTGATGAACGGATAAGTTTTGTTATTTTTTAATTATACAATATAAGTGAATATTTTTGAGCATGCGTGGACAGCTAATAGTTTATAACAATTACAAGGTGGTTTTCTTGTTTGTGTTCCAGATAGTCAATAAAAGAGCTGTGTGGCTACTGAGATACGTCTGTGTATATAGTATATATTCATTTTTAGACCTTACGACAAAATCAATCTTTATAAGTATCTCCGATGAACGGCTAATTTTGATATTTTTTAATTATGCTATATAAGTGGATATTTTTGAGCATGCGTGGAGAGTGACAGCTAATAGTTTATAACAATTACAAGATGGTTTTCTTGTTTGTCTTCACGATAATCAATAAAACAGCTGTGTGACTCCTGAAATACATCTGCATACATAGTATTCACTCAAAAATGTGTGGACGCTCTTTAAATAGACTAGCCTATTGCAGATTTCTCTATAAAATACTACCAATTTTTAGACCTTCCGACAAAATCAATCTTTAAAAGTATCTCTGATGAACGGATAAGTTTTGTTATTTTTTAATTATACAATATAAGTGAATATTTTTGAGCATGCGTGGACAGCTAATAGTTTATAACAATTACAAGTTGGTTTTCTTGTTTGTGTTCCAGATAGTCAATAAAAGAGCTGTGTGGCTACTGAAATTCAAGTGTATATATAGTATTCACTCAAAAGTGTGTGGACGCTCTTTAAAAATACTAGCGCATTGCAGATTTCTCTATAAAATACTACCAATTTTTAGACCTTCCTACAAAATCAATCTTTATAAGTATCTCCGATGAACGGTTAATTTTGATATTTTTTAATTATGCTATATAAGTGGATATTTTTGAGCATGCGTGGACAGTGACAGCTAATAGTTTATAACAATTACAAGATGGTTTTCTTGTTTGTGTTCACGATAATCAATAAAACAGCTGTGACTCCTGAAATAGATCTGTATATATAGTATTGACTCAAAACTGTGTGGACGCTCTTTAAATAGACTAGCCTATTGCAGATTTCTCTATAAAATACTACGAATTTTTAGACCTCCCGACAAAATCAATCTTTAAAATTATCTCTGATGAACAGTTAAGTTTTGTTATTTTTTAATTATGCAATATAAGTGGATATTTTTTAGCATGCGTGGACAGTAACAGCTAATAGTATATGTCAATTACAAGGTGGTATTCTTGCTTGTGTCCAGATAGTCAATAAAAGAGCTGTGTGACTCCTGAAATACGTCTGCGTATATAGTATATATTCACTCAAAACTGTTGGACGCTCTTTAAATAGACTAGCCTATTGCAGATTGCTCTATAAAATTCTACCTATTTTTAGACTTTCCGACAAAATCAATCTTCAACAGTATCTCTGATGACCGGTTAAGTTTTGTTATTTTTTTATTATGCAATATATGTGAATATTTCTGAGCATGCGTGGACAGTGAGAGCTGATAGTTTATAACAATTACAAAATGGTTTTCTTGTTTGTGTAGAAGATAGTCAATAATACAGCTGTGTGACCTCTGAAATACATCTGTATATATAGTATTCACTCAAAACTGTGTGGACGCTCTTTAAATATACTAGCCTATTGCAGATTTCTCTATGAAATACTACCAATTTTTAGACCTTCCGACAAAATCAATCTTTAAAAGTATCTCTGATGAACGGTTAAGTTTTGTTATTTTTTAATTGTGCAATATAAGTGGATATTTTTGAGCATGCGCGGACAGTGACACCTGATAGTTTATAATAATTACAAGATGGTTTTCTTGTTTGTGTTCAAGATAGTCAATAAAACAGCTGTGTGACTCCTGAAATACATCTGTATATATAGTATTCACTCAAAACTGTGTGCACGATCTTTAAATAGACTAGCCTATTGCAGATTTCTCAATATAAAATACTACCAATTTTTAGACCTTACGACAAAATCAATCTTTAAAAGTATCTCTGATGAACGGATAAGTTTTGTTATTTTTTAATTATTCAATATAAATGAATATTTTTGAGCATGCGTGGACAGCTAATAGTTTATAACAAATACAAGTTGGTTTTCTTGTTTGTGTTCCAGATAGTCAATAATACAGCTGTGTGACCTCTGAAATACACCTGTATACATAGTATTCACTCAAAACAGTGTGCACGATCTTTAAATAGACTAGCTTATTGCATATTTCTCAATATAAAATACTACCAATTTTTAGACCTTCCGACAAAATCAATCTTTAAAAGTATCTCCGATGAACGGCTAATTTTGATATTTTTTAATTATGCTATATAAGTGGATATTTTTGAGCATGCGTGGACAGCTAATAGTTTATAACAATTACAAGTTGGTTTTCTTGTTTGTGTTCCAGATAGTCAATAAAACAGCTGTGTGGCTCCTGAGATACGTCTGTGTATATAGTATATATTCACTCAAAACTGTTGGACGCTCTTTAAATAGACTAGCCTATTGCAGATTTCTCTATTAAATTCTACCAATTTTTATACCTTCCGACAAAATCAATCTTTATAAGTATCTCCGATGAACGGCTAATTTTGATATTTTTTAATTATGCTATATAAGTGGATATTTTTGAGCATGCGTGGACAGTGACAGCTAATAGTTTATAACAATTACAAGATGGTTTTCTTGTTTGTGTTCACGATAATCAATAAAACAGCTGTGACTCCTGAAATAGATCTGTATATATAACATTCACTCAAAACTGTGTGCACGATCTTTAAATAGACTAGCCTATTGCAGATTTCTCAATATAAAATACTACCAATTTTTAGACCTTACGACAAAATCAATCTTTAAAAGTATCTCTGATGAACGGATAAGTTTTGTTATTTTTTAATTATACAATATAAGTGAATATTTTTGAGCATGCGTGGACAGCTAATAGTTTATAACAATTACAAGTTGGTTTTCTTGTTTGTGTTCCAGATAGTCAATAAAACAGCTGTGTGGCTCCTGAGATACGTCTGTGTATATAGTATATATTCACTCAAAACTGTTGGACGCTCTTTAAATAGACTAGTGTATTGCAGATTTCTCTATTAAATTCTACCAATTTTTAGACCTTCCGACAAAATCAATCTTTATAAGTATCTCCGATGAACGGCTAATTTTGATATTTTTTAATTATGCTATATAAGTGGATATTTTTGAGCATGCGTGGACAGTGACAGCTAATAGTTTATAATAATTACAAGATGGTTTTCTTGTTTGTGTTCACGATAATCAATAAAACAGCTGTGACTCCTGAAATAGATCTGTATATATACTATTCACTCAAAACTGTGTGGACGCTCTTTAAATAGACTAGCCTATTGCAGATTTCTCTATAAAATACTACGAATTTTTAGACCTTCCGACAAAATCAATCTTTAAAATTATCTCTGATGAACAGTTAAGTTTTGTTATTTTTTAATTATGCAATATAAGTGGATATTTTTTAGCATGCGTGGACAGTAACAGCTAATAGTTTATGTCAATTACAAGGTGGTTTTCTTGCTTGTGTTCCAGATAGTCAATAAAAGAGCTGTGTGACTCCTGAAATACGTCTGCGTATAAAGTATATATTCTCTCAAAACTGTTGGACGCTCTTTAAATAGACTAGCCTATTGCAGATTTCTCAATATAAAATACTACCAATTTTTAGACCTTCCGACAAAATCAATCTTTAAAAATATCTCTGATGACGGGTTAAGTTTTGTTATTTTTTTATTATGCAATATATGTGAATATTTCTGAGCATGCATGGACAGTGAGAGCGGATAGTTTATAAGAATTACAAAATGGTTTTCTTGTTTGTGTAGAAGATAGTCAATAATACAGCTGTGTGACCTCTGAAATACACCTATATACATAGTATTCACTCAAAACAGTGTGCACGATCTTTAAATAGACTAGCTTATTGCATATTTCTCAATATAAAATACTACCAATTTTTAGACCTTCCGACAAAATCAATCTTTAAAAGTATCTCTGATGAACGGTTAAGTTTTGTTATTTTTTAATTATGCAATATAAGTGGATATTTTTGAGCATGCGTGGACAGCTAATAGTTTATAACTATTACAAGATGGTTTTCTTGTTTGTGTTCCAGATAGTCAATAAAAGAGCTGTGTGGCTACTGAGATACGTCTGTGTATATAGTATATATTCATTTTTAGACCTTACGACAAAATCAATCTTTATAAGTATCTCCGATGAACGGCTAATTTTGATATTTTTTAATTATGCTATATAAGTGGATATTTTTGAGCATGCGTGGAGAGTGACAGCTAATAGTTTATAACAATTACAAGATGGTTTTCTTGTTTGTCTTCACGATAATCAATAAAACAGCTGTGTGACTCCTGAAATACATCTGCATACATAGTATTCACTCAAAAATGTGTGGACGCTCTTTAAATAGACTAGCCTATTGCAGATTTCTCTATAAAATACTACCAATTTTTAGACCTTCCGACAAAATCAATCTTTAAAAGTATCTCTGATGAACGGATAAGTTTTGTTATTTTTTAATTATACAATATAAGTGAATATTTTTGAGCATGCGTGGACAGCTAATAGTTTATAACAATTACAAGTTGGTTTTCTTGTTTGTGTTCCAGATAGTCAATAAAAGAGCTGTGTGGCTACTGAAATTCAAGTGTATATATAGTATTCACTCAAAAGTGTGTGGACGCTCTTTAAAAATACTAGCGCATTGCAGATTTCTCTATAAAATACTACCAATTTTTAGACCTTCCTACAAAATCAATCTTTATAAGTATCTCCGATGAACGGTTAATTTTGATATTTTTTAATTATGCTATATAAGTGGATATTTTTGAGCATGCGTGGACAGTGACAGCTAATAGTTTATAACAATTACAAGATGGTTTTCTTGTTTGTGTTCACGATAATCAATAAAACAGCTGTGACTCCTGAAATAGATCTGTATATATAGTATTGACTCAAAACTGTGTGGACGCTCTTTAAATAGACTAGCCTATTGCAGATTTCTCTATAAAATACTACGAATTTTTAGACCTCCCGACAAAATCAATCTTTAAAATTATCTCTGATGAACAGTTAAGTTTTGTTATTTTTTAATTATGCAATATAAGTGGATATTTTTTAGCATGCGTGGACAGTAACAGCTAATAGTATATGTCAATTACAAGGTGGTATTCTTGCTTGTGTCCAGATAGTCAATAAAAGAGCTGTGTGACTCCTGAAATACGTCTGCGTATATAGTATATATTCACTCAAAACTGTTGGACGCTCTTTAAATAGACTAGCCTATTGCAGATTGCTCTATAAAATTCTACCTATTTTTAGACTTTCCGACAAAATCAATCTTCAACAGTATCTCTGATGACCGGTTAAGTTTTGTTATTTTTTTATTATGCAATATATGTGAATATTTCTGAGCATGCGTGGACAGTGAGAGCTGATAGTTTATAACAATTACAAAATGGTTTTCTTGTTTGTGTAGAAGATAGTCAATAATACAGCTGTGTGACCTCTGAAATACATCTGTATATATAGTATTCACTCAAAACTGTGTGGACGCTCTTTAAATATACTAGCCTATTGCAGATTTCTCTATGAAATACTACCAATTTTTAGACCTTCCGACAAAATCAATCTTTAAAAGTATCTCTGATGAACGGTTAAGTTTTGTTATTTTTTAATTGTGCAATATAAGTGGATATTTTTGAGCATGCGCGGACAGTGACACCTGATAGTTTATAATAATTACAAGATGGTTTTCTTGTTTGTGTTCAAGATAGTCAATAAAACAGCTGTGTGACTCCTGAAATACATCTGTATATATAGTATTCACTCAAAACTGTGTGCACGATCTTTAAATAGACTAGCCTATTGCAGATTTCTCAATATAAAATACTACCAATTTTTAGACCTTACGACAAAATCAATCTTTAAAAGTATCTCTGATGAACGGATAAGTTTTGTTATTTTTTAATTATTCAATATAAATGAATATTTTTGAGCATGCGTGGACAGCTAATAGTTTATAACAAATACAAGTTGGTTTTCTTGTTTGTGTTCCAGATAGTCAATAATACAGCTGTGTGACCTCTGAAATACACCTGTATACATAGTATTCACTCAAAACAGTGTGCACGATCTTTAAATAGACTAGCTTATTGCATATTTCTCAATATAAAATACTACCAATTTTTAGACCTTCCGACAAAATCAATCTTTAAAAGTATCTCCGATGAACGGCTAATTTTGATATTTTTTAATTATGCTATATAAGTGGATATTTTTGAGCATGCGTGGACAGCTAATAGTTTATAACAATTACAAGTTGGTTTTCTTGTTTGTGTTCCAGATAGTCAATAAAACAGCTGTGTGGCTCCTGAGATACGTCTGTGTATATAGTATATATTCACTCAAAACTGTTGGACGCTCTTTAAATAGACTAGCCTATTGCAGATTTCTCTATTAAATTCTACCAATTTTTATACCTTCCGACAAAATCAATCTTTATAAGTATCTCCGATGAACGGCTAATTTTGATATTTTTTAATTATGCTATATAAGTGGATATTTTTGAGCATGCGTGGACAGTGACAGCTAATAGTTTATAACAATTACAAGATGGTTTTCTTGTTTGTGTTCACGATAATCAATAAAACAGCTGTGACTCCTGAAATAGATCTGTATATATAACATTCACTCAAAACTGTGTGCACGATCTTTAAATAGACTAGCCTATTGCAGATTTCTCAATATAAAATACTACCAATTTTTAGACCTTACGACAAAATCAATCTTTAAAAGTATCTCTGATGAACGGATAAGTTTTGTTATTTTTTAATTATACAATATAAGTGAATATTTTTGAGCATGCGTGGACAGCTAATAGTTTATAACAATTACAAGTTGGTTTTCTTGTTTGTGTTCCAGATAGTCAATAAAACAGCTGTGTGGCTCCTGAGATACGTCTGTGTATATAGTATATATTCACTCAAAACTGTTGGACGCTCTTTAAATAGACTAGTGTATTGCAGATTTCTCTATTAAATTCTACCAATTTTTAGACCTTCCGACAAAATCAATCTTTATAAGTATCTCCGATGAACGGCTAATTTTGATATTTTTTAATTATGCTATATAAGTGGATATTTTTGAGCATGCGTGGACAGTGACAGCTAATAGTTTATAATAATTACAAGATGGTTTTCTTGTTTGTGTTCACGATAATCAATAAAACAGCTGTGACTCCTGAAATAGATCTGTATATATACTATTCACTCAAAACTGTGTGGACGCTCTTTAAATAGACTAGCCTATTGCAGATTTCTCTATAAAATACTACGAATTTTTAGACCTTCCGACAAAATCAATCTTTAAAATTATCTCTGATGAACAGTTAAGTTTTGTTATTTTTTAATTATGCAATATAAGTGGATATTTTTTAGCATGCGTGGACAGTAACAGCTAATAGTTTATGTCAATTACAAGGTGGTTTTCTTGCTTGTGTTCCAGATAGTCAATAAAAGAGCTGTGTGACTCCTGAAATACGTCTGCGTATAAAGTATATATTCTCTCAAAACTGTTGGACGCTCTTTAAATAGACTAGCCTATTGCAGATTTCTCAATATAAAATACTACCAATTTTTAGACCTTCCGACAAAATCAATCTTTAAAAATATCTCTGATGACGGGTTAAGTTTTGTTATTTTTTTATTATGCAATATATGTGAATATTTCTGAGCATGCATGGACAGTGAGAGCGGATAGTTTATAAGAATTACAAAATGGTTTTCTTGTTTGTGTAGAAGATAGTCAATAATACAGCTGTGTGACCTCTGAAATACACCTATATACATAGTATTCACTCAAAACAGTGTGCACGATCTTTAAATAGACTAGCTTATTGCATATTTCTCAATATAAAATACTACCAATTTTTAGACCTTCCGACAAAATCAATCTTTAAAAGTATCTCTGATGAACGGTTAAGTTTTGTTATTTTTTAATTATGCAATATAAGTGGATATTTTTGAGCATGCGTGGACAGCTAATAGTTTATAACTATTACAAGATGGTTTTCTTGTTTGTGTTCCAGATAGTCAATAAAACATTTGTGACTCCTGAAATAGATCTGTATATATAGTATTCACTCAAAAGTTTGTGGACGCTATTTAAAAAGACTAGCGCATTGCAGATTTCTCTATAAAATACTACCAATTTTTAGACCTTCCGATAAATCAATCTTCAACAGTATCTCCGACGAACGGCTAATTTTGATATTTTTTAATTATGCTATATAAGTGGATATTTTTGAGCATGCGTGGACACCTAATAGTTTATAACAATTACAAGGTGGTTTTCTTGTTTGCGTTCCAGATAGTCAATAAAACAGCTGTGTGACTCCTGAAATACGTCTGTGTATATAGTATATATTAAGTCAAAACTGTTGGACGCTCTTTAAATAGACTAGTCTATTGCAGATTTCTCTATAAAATACTACAAATTTTTAGACCTTCCGACAAAATCAATCTTTATAAGTATCTCTGATGAACGGTTAAATTTTGTTATTTTTTAATTATGCAATATAAGTGGATATTTTTGAGCATGCGTGGACAGTGTCAGCTAACAGTTTATAACAATAGTTTATACAATGTGGTTTTCTTGTTTGTGTTCAAGATAGTCAATAAAAGAGCTGTGTGACTCCTGAAATACATGTGTATATATAGTATTCACTCAAAAATGTGTGGACGCTCTTTGAATAGACTAGTGTATTGCAGATTTCTCTATTAAATTCTACCAATTTTTATACCTTTCGACAAAATCAATTTTTATAAGTATCTCCGATGAACGGCTAATTTTGATATTTTTTAATTATGCTATATAAGTGGATATTTTTGAGCATGCGTGGACAGCTAATAGTTTATAACAATTACAAGTTGGTTTTCTTGTTTGTGTTCCAGATAGTCAATAAAACAGCTGTGTGGCTCCTGAGATACGTCTGTGTATATAGTATATATTCACTCAAAACTGTTGGACGCTCTTTAAATAGACTAGCCTATTGCAGATTTCTCTATTAAATTCTACCAATTTTTATACCTTCCGACAAAATCAATCTTTATAAGTATCTCCGATGAACGGCTAATTTAGATATTTTTTAATTATGCTATATAAGTGGATATTTTTGAGCATGCGTGGACAGTGACAGCTAATAGTTTATAACAATTACAAGATGGTCTTCTTGTTTGTGTTCACGATAATCAATAAAACAGCTGTGACTCCTGAAATAGATCTGTATATATAGTATTCACTCAAAACTGTGTGCACGATCTTTAAATAGAGTAGCCTATTGCAGATTTCTCAATATAAAATACTACCAATTTTTAGACCTTACGACAAAATCAATCTTTAAAAGTATCTCTGATGAACGGATAAGTTTTGTTATTTTTTAATTATACAATATAAGTGAATATTTTTGAGCATGCGTGGACAGCTAATAGTTTATAACAATTACAAGTTGGTTTTCTTGTTTGTGTTCCAGATAGTCAATAAAACAGCTGTGTGGCTCCTGAGATACGTCTGTGTATATAGTATATATTCACTCAAAACTGTTGGACGCTCTTTAAATAGACTAGTGTATTGCAGATTTCTCTATTAAATTCTACCAATTTTTAGACCTTCCGACAAAATCAATCTTTATAAGTATCTCCGATGAACGGCTAATTTTGATATTTTTTAATTATGCTATATAAGTGGATATTTTTGAGCATGCGTGGACAGTGACAGCTAATAGTTTATAATAATTACAAGATGGTTTTCTTGTTTGTGTTCACGATAATCAATAAAACAGCTGTGACTCCTGAAATAGATCTGTATATATACTATTCACTCAAAACTGTGTGGACGCTCTTTAAATAGACTAGCCTATTGCAGATTTCTCTATAAAATACTACGAATTTTTAGACCTTCCGACAAAATCAATCCTTAAAATTATCTCTGATGAACAGTTAAGTTTTGTTATTTTTTAATTATGCAATATAAGTGGATATTTTTTAGCATGCGTGGACAGTAACAGCTAATAGTTTATGTCAATTACAAGGTGGTTTTCTTGCTTGTGTTCCAGATAGTCAATAAAAGAGCTGTGTGACTCCTGAAATACGTCTGCGTATAAAGTATATATTCTCTCAAAACTGTTGGACGCTCTTTAAATACACTAGCCTATTGCAGATTTCTCAATATAAAATACTACCAATTTTTAGACCTTCCGACAAAATCAATCTTTAAAAGTATCTCTGATGACGGGTTAAGTTTTGTTATTTTTTTATTATGCAATATATGTGAATATTTCTGAGCATGCATGGACAGTGAGAGCGGATAGTTTATAACAATTACAAAATGGTTTTCTTGTTTGTGTAGAAGATAGTCAATAATACAGCTGTGTGACCTCTGAAATACACCTGTATACATAGTATTCACTCAAAACAGTGTGCACGATCTTTAAATAGACTAGCCTATTGCAGATTTCTCAATATAAAATACTACCAATTTTTAGACCTTCCGAGAAAATCAATCTTTAAAAGTATCTCTGATGAACGGTTAAGTTTTGTTATTTTTTAATTATGCAATATAAGTGGATATTTTTGAGCATGCGCGGACAGTGACAGCTGATAGTTTATAACAATTACAAGATGGTTTTCTGGTTTGTGTTCAAGATAGGCAATAAAACAGCTGTGTGACTCCTGAATTACATGTGTATATATGGTATTCACTCAAAACTGTGTGGACGCTCTTTAAATAGACTAGCGCATTGCAGATTTCTCTATAAAATACTACCAATTTTTAGACCTTCCGGTAAAATCAATCTTCAACAGTATCTCTGATGACCGGTTAAGTTTTGTTATTTTTTAATTATGCAATATAAGTGGATATTTTTGAGCATGCGTGGACAGCTAATAGTTTATAACAATTACAAGGTGGTTTACTTGGTTGTTTTCAAGATAATCAATAAAACAGCTGTGTGACTCCTGAAATACATCTGTATATATAGTATTCACTCAAAACTGTGTGCACGATCTTTAAATAGACTAGCCTATGGCAGACTTCTCAATATAAAATCATACCAATTTTTAGACCTTCTGACAAAATCAATCTTTGAAAGTATCTCTGATGAACGGTTAAGTTTTGTTATTTTTTAATTATGCAATATAAGTGGATATTTTCGAGCATGCGTGGACACCTAATAGTTTATAACAATTACAAGGTGGTTTTCTTGTTTGCGTTCCAGATAGTCAATAAAACAGCTGTGTGACTCCTGAAATACGTCTGTGTATATAGTATATATTCAGTCAAAACTGTTGGACGCTCTTTAAATAGACTAGTCTATTGCAGATTTCTCTATAAAATACTACAAATTTTTAGACCTTCCGACAAAATCAATCTTTATAAGTATCTCTGATGAACGGTTAAGTTTTGTTATTTTTTAATTATGCAATATAAGTGGATATTTTTGAGCATGCGCGGACAGCTAATAGTTTATAACAATTACAAGGTGGTTTTCTTGTTTGTGTTCAAGATAGTCAATAAAACAGCTGTGTGACTCCTGAAATACGTCTGTGTATATAGTATATATTCACTCAAAACTGTTGGACGCTCTTTAAATTGACTAGCCTATTGCAGATTGCTCTATAAAATACTACCAATTTTTAGACCTTACGACAAAATCAATCTTTATAAGTATCTCCGATGAACGGCTAATTTTGATATTTTTTAATTATGCTATATAAGTGGATATTTTTGAGCATGCGTGGAGAGTGACAGCTAATAGTTTATAACAATTACAAGATGGTTTTCTTGTTTGTCTTCACGATAATCAATAAAACAGCTGTGTGACTCCTGAAATACATCTGCATACATAGTATTCACTCAAAAATGTGTGGACGCTCTTTAAATAGACTAGCCTATTGCAGATTTCTCTATAAAATACTACCAATTTTTAGACCTTCCGACAAAATCAATCTTTAAATGTATCTCTGATGAACGGATAAGTTTTGTTATTTTTTAATTATACAATATAAGTGAATATTTTTGAGCATGCGTGGACAGCTAATAGTTTATAACAATTACAAGTTGGTTTTCTTGTTTGTGTTCCAGATAGTCAATAAAAGAGCTGTGTGGCTACTGAAATTCAAGTGTATATATAGTATTCACTCAAAAGTGTGTGGACGCTCTTTAAAAATACTAGCGCATTGCAGATTTCTCTATAAAATTCTACCTATTTTTAGACTTTCCGACAAAATCAATCTTCAACAGTATCTCTGATGACCGGTTAAGTTTTGTTATTTTTTTATTATGCAATATATGTGAATATTTCTGAGCATGCGTGGACAGTGAGAGCTGATAGTTTATAACAATTACAAAATGGTTTTCTTGTTTGTGTAGAAGATAGTCAATAATACAGCTGTGTGACCTCTGAAATACATCTGTATATATAGTATTCACTCAAAACTGTGTGGACGCTCTTTAAATATACTAGCCTATTGCAGATTTCTCTATAAAATACTACCAATTTTTATACCTTCCGACAAAATCAATCTTTAAAAGTATCTCTGATGAACGGTTAAGTTTTGTTATTTTTTAATTGTGCAATATAAGTGGATATTTTTGAGCATGCGCGGACAGTGACACCTGATAGTTTATAATAATTACAAGATGGTTTTCTTGTTTGTGTTCAAGATAGTCAATAAAACAGCTGTGTGACTCCTGAAATACATCTGTATATATAGTATTCACTCAAAACTGTGTGCACGATCTTTAAATAGACTAGCCTATTGCAGATTTCTCAATATAAAATACTACCAATTTTTAGACCTTACGACAAAATCAATCTTTAAAAGTATCTCTGATGAACGGATAAGTTTTGTTATTTTTTAATTATTCAATATAAATGAATATTTTTGAGCATGCGTGGACAGCTAATAGTTTATAACAAATACAAGTTGGTTTTCTTGTTTGTGTTCCAGATAGTCAATAATACAGCTGTGTGACCTCTGAAATACACCTGTATACATAGTATTCACTCAAAACAGTGTGCACGATCTTTAAATAGACTAGCTTATTGCATATTTCTCAATATAAAATACTACCAATTTTTAGACCTTCCGACAAAATCAATCTTTAAAAGTATCTCCGATGAACGGCTAATTTTGATATTTTTTAATTATGCTATATAAGTGGATATTTTTGAGCATGCGTGGACAGCTAATAGTTTATAACAATTACAAGTTGGTTTTCTTGTTTGTGTTCCAGATAGTCAATAAAACAGCTGTGTGGCTCCTGAGATACGTCTGTGTATATAGTATATATTCACTCAAAACTGTTGGACGCTCTTTAAATAGACTAGCCTATTGCAGATTTCTCTATTAAATTCTACCAATTTTTATACCTTCCGACAAAATCAATCTTTATAAGTATCTCCGATGAACGGCTAATTTTGATATTTTTTAATTATGCTATATAAGTGGATATTTTTGAGCATGCGTGGACAGTGACAGCTAATAGTTTATAACAATTACAAGATGGTTTTCTTGTTTGTGTTCACGATAATCAATAAAACAGCTGTGACTCCTGAAATAGATCTGTATATATAACATTCACTCAAAACTGTGTGCACGATCTTTAAATAGACTAGCCTATTGCAGATTTCTCAATATAAAATACTACCAATTTTTAGACCTTACGACAAAATCAATCTTTAAAAGTATCTCTGATGAACGGATAAGTTTTGTTATTTTTTAATTATACAATATAAGTGAATATTTTTGAGCATGCGTGGACAGCTAATAGTTTATAACAATTACAAGTTGGTTTTCTTGTTTGTGTTCCAGATAGTCAATAAAACAGCTGTGTGGCTCCTGAGATACGTCTGTGTATATAGTATATATTCACTCAAAACTGTTGGACGCTCTTTAAATAGACTAGTGTATTGCAGATTTCTCTATTAAATTCTACCAATTTTTAGACCTTCCGACAAAATCAATCTTTATAAGTATCTCCGATGAACGGCTAATTTTGATATTTTTTAATTATGCTATATAAGTGGATATTTTTGAGCATGCGTGGACAGTGACAGCTAATAGTTTATAATAATTACAAGATGGTTTTCTTGTTTGTGTTCACGATAATCAATAAAACAGCTGTGACTCCTGAAATAGATCTGTATATATACTATTCACTCAAAACTGTGTGGACGCTCTTTAAATAGACTAGCCTATTGCAGATTTCTCTATAAAATACTACGAATTTTTAGACCTTCCGACAAAATCAATCTTTAAAATTATCTCTGATGAACAGTTAAGTTTTGTTATTTTTTAATTATGCAATATAAGTGGATATTTTTTAGCATGCGTGGACAGTAACAGCTAATAGTTTATGTCAATTACAAGGTGGTTTTCTTGCTTGTGTTCCAGATAGTCAATAAAAGAGCTGTGTGACTCCTGAAATACGTCTGCGTATAAAGTATATATTCTCTCAAAACTGTTGGACGCTCTTTAAATACACTAGCCTATTGCAGATTTCTCAATATAAAATACTACCAATTTTTAGACCTTCCGACAAAATCAATCTTTAAAAATATCTCTGATGACGGGTTAAGTTTTGTTATTTTTTTATTATGCAATATATGTGAATATTTCTGAGCATGCATGGACAGTGAGAGCGGATAGTTTATAAGAATTACAAAATGGTTTTCTTGTTTGTGTAGAAGATAGTCAATAATACAGCTGTGTGACCTCTGAAATACACCTATATACATAGTATTCACTCAAAACAGTGTGCACGATCTTTAAATAGACTAGCTTATTGCATATTTCTCAATATAAAATACTACCAATTTTTAGACCTTCCGACAAAATCAATCTTTAAAAGTATCTCTGATGAACGGTTAAGTTTTGTTATTTTTTAATTATGCAATATAAGTGGATATTTTTGAGCATGCGTGGACAGCTAATAGTTTATAACTATTACAAGATGGTTTTCTTGTTTGTGTTCCAGATAGTCAATAAAACATTTGTGACTCCTGAAATAGATCTGTATATATAGTATTCACTCAAAAGTTTGTGGACGCTATTTAAAAAGACTAGCGCATTGCAGATTTCTCTATAAAATACTACCAATTTTTAGACCTTCCGATAAATCAATCTTCAACAGTATCTCCGATGAACGGCTAATTTTGATATTTTTTAATTATGCTATATAAGTGGATATTTTTGAGCATGCGTGGACACCTAATAGTTTATAACAATTACAAGGTGGTTTTCTTGTTTGCGTTCCAGATAGTCAATAAAACAGCTGTGTGACTCCTGAAATACGTCTGTGTATATAGTATATATTAAGTCAAAACTGTTGGACGCTCTTTAAATAGACTAGTCTATTGCAGATTTCTCTATAAAATACTACAAATTTTTAGACCTTCCGACAAAATCAATCTTTATAAGTATCTCTGATGAACGGTTAAATTTTGTTATTTTTTAATTATGCAATATAAGTGGATATTTTTGAGCATGCGTGGACAGTGTCAGCTAATAGTTTATAACAATAGTTTATACAATGTGGTTTTCTTGTTTGTGTTCAAGATAGTCAATAAAAGAGCTGTGTGACTCCTGAAATACATGTGTATATATAGTATTCACTCAAAAATGTGTGGACGCTCTTTAAATAGACTAGCCTATTGCAGATTTCTCTATAAAATACTACGAATTTTTAGACCTTCCGACAAAATCAATCTTTAAAATTATCTCTGATGAACAGTTAAGTTTTGTTATTTTTTAATTATGCAATATAAGTGGATATTTTTTAGCATGCGTGGACAGTAACAGCTAATAGTTTATGTCAATTACAAGGTGGTTTTCTTGCTTGTGTTCCAGATAGTCAATAAAAGAGCTGTGTGACTCCTGAAATACGTCTGCGTATAAAGTATATATTCTCTCAAAACTGTTGGACGCTCTTTAAATACACTAGCCTATTGCAGATTTCTCAATATAAAATACTACCAATTTTTAGACCTTCCGACAAAATCAATCTTTAAAAATATCTCTGATGACGGGTTAAGTTTTGTTATTTTTTTATTATGCAATATATGTGAATATTTCTGAGCATGCATGGACAGTGAGAGCGGATAGTTTATAAGAATTACAAAATGGTTTTCTTGTTTGTGTAGAAGATAGTCAATAATACAGCTGTGTGACCTCTGAAATACACCTATATACATAGTATTCACTCAAAACAGTGTGCACGATCTTTAAATAGACTAGCTTATTGCATATTTCTCAATATAAAATACTACCAATTTTTAGACCTTCCGACAAAATCAATCTTTAAAAGTATCTCTGATGAACGGTTAAGTTTTGTTATTTTTTAATTATGCAATATAAGTGGATATTTTTGAGCATGCGTGGACAGCTAATAGTTTATAACTATTACAAGATGGTTTTCTTGTTTGTGTTCCAGATAGTCAATAAAACATTTGTGACTCCTGAAATAGATCTGTATATATAGTATTCACTCAAAAGTTTGTGGACGCTATTTAAAAAGACTAGCGCATTGCAGATTTCTCTATAAAATACTACCAATTTTTAGACCTTCCGATAAATCAATCTTCAACAGTATCTCCGATGAACGGCTAATTTTGATATTTTTTAATTATGCTATATAAGTGGATATTTTTGAGCATGCGTGGACACCTAATAGTTTATAACAATTACAAGGTGGTTTTCTTGTTTGCGTTCCAGATAGTCAATAAAACAGCTGTGTGACTCCTGAAATACGTCTGTGTATATAGTATATATTAAGTCAAAACTGTTGGACGCTCTTTAAATAGACTAGTGTATTGCAGATTTCTCTATTAAATTCTACCAATTTTTAGACCTTCCGACAAAATCAATCTTTATAAGTATCTCCGATGAACGGCTAATTTTGATATTTTTTAATTATGCTATATAAGTGGATATTTTTGAGCATGCGTGGACAGTGACAGCTAATAGTTTATAATAATTACAAGATGGTTTTCTTGTTTGTGTTCACGATAATCAATAAAACAGCTGTGACTCCTGAAATAGATCTGTATATATACTATTCACTCAAAACTGTGTGGACGCTCTTTAAATAGACTAGCCTATTGCAGATTTCTCTATAAAATACTACGAATTTTTAGACCTTCCGACAAAATCAATCTTTAAAATTATCTCTGATGAACAGTTAAGTTTTGTTATTTTTTAATTATGCAATATAAGTGGATATTTTTTAGCATGCGTGGACAGTAACAGCTAATAGTTTATGTCAATTACAAGGTGGTTTTCTTGCTTGTGTTCCAGATAGTCAATAAAAGAGCTGTGTGACTCCTGAAATACGTCTGCGTATAAAGTATATATTCTCTCAAAACTGTTGGACGCTCTTTAAATACACTAGCCTATTGCAGATTTCTCAATATAAAATACTACCAATTTTTAGACCTTCCGACAAAATCAATCTTTAAAAATATCTCTGATGACGGGTTAAGTTTTGTTATTTTTTTATTATGCAATATATGTGAATATTTCTGAGCATGCATGGACAGTGAGAGCGGATAGTTTATAAGAATTACAAAATGGTTTTCTTGTTTGTGTAGAAGATAGTCAATAATACAGCTGTGTGACCTCTGAAATACACCTATATACATAGTATTCACTCAAAACAGTGTGCACGATCTTTAAATAGACTAGCTTATTGCATATTTCTCAATATAAAATACTACCAATTTTTAGACCTTCCGACAAAATCAATCTTTAAAAGTATCTCTGATGAACGGTTAAGTTTTGTTATTTTTTAATTATGCAATATAAGTGGATATTTTTGAGCATGCGTGGACAGCTAATAGTTTATAACTATTACAAGATGGTTTTCTTGTTTGTGTTCCAGATAGTCAATAAAACATTTGTGACTCCTGAAATAGATCTGTATATATAGTATTCACTCAAAAGTTTGTGGACGCTATTTAAAAAGACTAGCGCATTGCAGATTTCTCTATAAAATACTACCAATTTTTAGACCTTCCGATAAATCAATCTTCAACAGTATCTCCGATGAACGGCTAATTTTGATATTTTTTAATTATGCTATATAAGTGGATATTTTTGAGCATGCGTGGACACCTAATAGTTTATAACAATTACAAGGTGGTTTTCTTGTTTGCGTTCCAGATAGTCAATAAAACAGCTGTGTGACTCCTGAAATACGTCTGTGTATATAGTATATATTAAGTCAAAACTGTTGGACGCTCTTTAAATAGACTAGTCTATTGCAGATTTCTCTATAAAATACTACAAATTTTTAGACCTTCCGACAAAATCAATCTTTATAAGTATCTCTGATGAACGGTTAAATTTTGTTATTTTTTAATTATGCAATATAAGTGGATATTTTTGAGCATGCGTGGACAGTGTCAGCTAATAGTTTATAACAATAGTTTATACAATGTGGTTTTCTTGTTTGTGTTCAAGATAGTCAATAAAAGAGCTGTGTGACTCCTGAAATACATGTGTATATATAGTATTCACTCAAAAATGTGTGGACGCTCTTTGAATAGACTAGGGTATTGCAGATTTCTCTATTAAATTCTACCAATTTTTATACCTTTCGACAAAATCAATTTTTATAAGTATCTCCGATGAACGGCTAATTTTGATATTTTTTAATTATGCTATATAAGTGGATATTTTTGAGCATGCGTGGACAGCTAATAGTTTATAACAATTACAAGTTGGTTTTCTTGTTTGTGTTCCAGATAGTCAATAAAACAGCTGTGTGGCTCCTGAGATACGTCTGTGTATATAGTATATATTCACTCAAAACTGTTGGACGCTCTTTAAATAGACTAGCCTATTGCAGATTTCTCTATTAAATTCTACCAATTTTTATACCTTCCGACAAAATCAATCTTTATAAGTATCTCCGATGAACGGCTAATTTTGATATTTTTTAATTATGCTATATAAGTGGATATTTTTGAGCATGCGTGGACAGTGACAGCTAATAGTTTATAACAATTACAAGATGGTTTTCTTGTTTGTGTTCACGATAATCAATAAAACAGCTGTGACTCCTGAAATAGATCTGTATATATAGTATTCACTCAAAACTGTGTGCACGATCTTTAAATAGACTAGCCTATTGCAGATTTCTCAATATAAAATTCTACCAATTTTTAGACCTTACGACAAAATCAATCTTTAAAAGTATCTCTGATGAACGGATAAGTTTTGTTATTTTTTAATTATACAATATAAGTGAATATTTTTGAGCATGCGTGGACAGCTAATAGTTTATAACAATTACAAGTTGGTTTTCTTGTTTGTGTTCCAGATAGTCAATAAAACAGCTGTGTGGCTCCTGAGATACGTCTGTGTATATAGTATATATTCACTCAAAACTGTTGGACGCTCTTTAAATAGACTAGTGTATTGCAGATTTCTCTATTAAATTCTACCAATTTTTAGACCTTCCGACAAAATCAATCTTTATAAGTATCTCCGATGAACGGCTAATTTTGATATTTTTTAATTATGCTATATAAGTGGATATTTTTGAGCATGCGTGGACAGTGACAGCTAATAGTTTATAATAATTACAAGATGGTTTTCTTGTTTGTGTTCACGATAATCAATAAAACAGCTGTGACTCCTGAAATAGATCTGTATATATACTATTCACTCAAAACTGTGTGGACGCTCTTTAAATAGACTAGCCTATTGCAGATTTCTCTATAAAATACTACGAATTTTTAGACCTTCCGACAAAATCAATCTTTAAAATTATCTCTGATGAACAGTTAAGTTTTGTTATTTTTTAATTATGCAATATAAGTGGATATTTTTTAGCATGCGTGGACAGTAACAGCTAATAGTTTATGTCAATTACAAGGTGGTTTTCTTGCTTGTGTTCCAGATAGTCAATAAAAGAGCTGTGTGACTCCTGAAATACGTCTGCGTATAAAGTATATATTCTCTCAAAACTGTTGGACGCTCTTTAAATAGACTAGCCTATTGCAGATTTCTCAATATAAAATACTACCAATTTTTAGACCTTCCGACAAAATCAATCTTTAAAAGTATCTCTGATGACGGGTTAAGTTTTGTTATTTTTTTATTATGCAATATATGTGAATATTTCTGAGCATGCATGGACAGTGAGAGCGGATAGTTTATAAGAATTACAAAATGGTTTTCTTGTTTGTGTAGAAGATAGTCAATAATACAGCTGTGTGACCTCTGAAATACACCTGTATACATAGTATTCACTCAAAACAGTGTGCACGATCTTTAAATAGACTAGCTTATTGCAGATTTCTCAATATAAAATACTACCAATTTTTAGACCTTCCGAGAAAATCAATCTTTAAAAGTATCTCTGATGAACGGTTAAGTTTTGTTATTTTTTAATTATGCTATATAAGTGGATATTTTAGAGCATGCGTGGACAGTGACAGCTTATAGTTTATAACAATTACAAGTAGGTTTTCTTGTTTGTGTTCCGGATAGTCAATAAATCAGTTGTGTGTCTCTTGAATTACGTCTATGTATATAGTATATAGTCACTCAAAACTTTTGGACGCTCTTTAAATAGACTAGCCTATTGCAGATTACTCTATAAAATTCTATCAATTTTTAGACCTTCGGACAAAATCAATCTTTATGAGTATCTCTGATGAACGGTTAAGTTTTGTTATTTTTTAATTATGCAATATAAGTGGATATTTTTGAGCATGCGCGGACAGTGACAGCTGATAGTTTATAACAATTACAAGATGGTTTTCTGGTTTGTGTTCAAGATAGGCAATAAAACAGCTGTGTGACTCCTGAATTACATGTGTATATATGGTATTCACTCAAAACTGTGTGGACGCTCTTTAAATAGACTAGCGCATTGCAGATTTCTCTATAAAATACTACCAATTTTTAGACCTTCCGGTAAAATCAATCTTCAACAGTATCTCTGATGACCGGTTAAGTTTTGTTATTTTTTAATTATGCAATATAAGTGGATATTTTTGAGCATGCGTGGACAGCTAATAGTTTATAACAATTACAAGGTGGTTTACTTGGTTGTTTTCAAGATAATCAATAAAACAGCTGTGTGACTCCTGAAATACATCTGTATATATAGTATTCACTCAAAACTGTGTGCACGATCTTTAAATAGACTAGCCTATTGCAGACTTCTCAATATAAAATCATACCAATTTTTAGACCTTCTGACAAAATCAATCTTTGAAAGTATCTCTGATGAACGTTTAAGTTTTGTTATTTTTTAATTATGCAATATAAGTGGATATTTTCGAGCATGCGTGGACACCTAATAGTTTATAACAATTACAAGGTGGTTTTCTTGTTTGCGTTCCAGATAGTCAATAAAACAGCTGTGTGACTCCTGAAATACGTCTGTGTATATAGTATATATTCAGTCAAAACTGTTGGACGCTCTTTAAATAGACTAGTCTATTGCAGATTTCTCTATAAAATACTACAAATTTTTAGACCTTCCGACAAAATCAATCTTTATAAGTATCTCTGATGAACGGTTAAGTTTTGTTATTTTTTAATTATGCAATATAAGTGGATATTTTTGAGCATGCGCGGACAGCTAATAGTTTATAACAATTACAAGGTGGTTTTCTTGTTTGTGTTCAAGATAGTCAATAAAACAGCTGTGTGACTCCTGAAATACGTCTGTGTATATAGTATATATTCACTCAAAACTGTGTGGACGCTCTTTAAATAGACTAGCCTATTGCAGATTGAATTGTGGTCGAGATTTTCGAACACGCGGGAAAATCCCGATATTTGTTTTTATAGGAAAAAGGGGAGAAGGGAGAGGGTAAAATAAAGGACTCGAATTTTGAGCCACAAAAAGAGGAATTTATTAGGCTCTGAGAGGGAAAAGCCTTGCGGCATAAAACCCCTCTCGTTGTTGATATACAAGTTGTGAGAAATTGAGGTATGGATCCTTGTATGTGTGTGTATGTGTGTGTGTGTATTTGTGTGCTCGCGTGTATAACAAGGGGTGCGCGCCTCCTGCGGATCTTTCGATCGCGATTTGTGGCGAGGGCGTAAGAAATCATGCTTGAAAGATTTGACTGCGGCCTCCCAGATACCGCCGAAATGAGGTGATAGGGGAGGGTTGAAATGCTACTCTACGTTCCGTTGAACTGCGACTGAATCAACCTTGTCTTTGAATGCGTCCGAATTAAACAACGCGTATAGTTCGCGAAGTTGATTGTTCGCACCAACGAAGTTTGTACCGTTGTCGACAAAATCAATCTTCAACAATATTTCTGATGTTCAGTAAAGTTGTGTTGTTTTTTAATAAAACAGTACAAGTGGATATTTCTAAGCACGAGTGAACAATAACAGCTGATAGCTTATAACAATTACAAAGTGGTTTGCTTGTTTGTATTCATGATAGACAATAAAACAGCTGTGTGACTCCTAAAATACTTGCATATATATATATGCAGCATTCACTTAAGCAATTGGAAAAAACTACATTTAGACACTATACAATACTACTATTTGTCTCCAACAAAACTGAACTTTTTTCAGTACAGTACCACCGATGCACAGTGAAGTTCTAATATTATATATATTTACATTACATATTACACATTGACACTTCTAAGCATGAGTGGATATTGACAGTTCAGAGTTAAAAACAATTATTCGGTGTACTGCTTGTACATGTCTGAGTATATATATATATATATATATATATATATATATATATATATATATATATATATATATATATAGTATTCACGAAAGTTTAAAAAAGTGTCCGGACGTTTGTAAAACACATTACAAATATACGTTTTGGATAGAACTATAATTCTAATAATATTCAAATCGCAAGAATCATTTCTAATTCAGAAAAAAATGTATTGTTAAAAAGTGCATTATGTTGGGAAACGACCTTTTTAAAAAACTTTTATTTTTTTCTTTGATAGACGGAAAATATTTTTTTAATTGACAACTACATTTTAATTCTCAGTCAAATCAAATTTAATTGAGAATTAAAATTGTATAAATTGACAACGAAATGTTAATTGTCAATTGAACTACCTTTCTAAAAATATCTTTCCAAAAAGTAAAATCTTGACAAGTATAAGTTTCATTATTACTCACAATATAAATAATTAAACTAATATTCGATTTAGAAAACATTATTGTTTAAAATATTTCTAATGTTCGAGAATAGTATATAGTAAGAATACGTTTCCAGTCTCTGGAAAAGTTGTGAAATCTATAAAAAATACCTTTCCAAAAAGTAAAATCTTGGCAAGTATAAGTTTCATTATTAAAAAACTTATTTATTACTAATAAACTTTTTTATTATTAATAATAGACTCGAATTAAAATAGTAAAATTAAACTAATATTCTATTTAAAAAATAATATAGTTTAAAATATTTCTATTTTATACTAATTCCGATAATCTGAAATAAACGCTAAAGAAATTAATGAAATCAATGAAATTAACCAATAAAATAACACGATTTCAAAACATTCGATCAGAATATATCCACGTCGAGTGTAAATATTTTTGTTCTGAAGCAATGTTTCTAAAGTAAAGAAACAATTAATAAATAAAAATTACTAAAAATATGTTTGTTTGATACCCTAACCCAAAGTAATATTAACAAATTCTGATCCTTTTAAGTAAAAACGTACCCTTTTTGCGATTAAAAAAGTTTAAATAATAAAGCAGCTAACTAGCCGTAAGATTAACTAACCGAAGTTAAGGGGGCACACCACCTTTAAAATGTGAAACAAAAAAATTGATTAGGAATTTTAATTTTGATATTTATTTTAATAAGGGTTTTTTTTCCTTAAAGTATACATAAAAACCTACCAATTTGTACATTTTTTACCTTCGTTGGACCTTCTATGCCTCCATGGCAAACCAGACTATTTTCGAAGACTTTAAGCACTGTCCGTAAGATTCCAAGTCTACGCATGGATGGATCGGGCTAAAAATTTATGGAGATACTCATTATAGTAGTACTTTTAGTATGATAGTAGAGATTTTGATTTGAGCGAGTAGAAATTTTTTTACATATATAAAAGTGATAAAATTATTAAAAAATAAGTGTTATATAAATAGAAGTATTTACTATAATGAGTATCTCCATAAATTTTTAGCCCGATCCATCCATGCGTAGACTTGGAATCTTACGGACAGTGCTTAAAGTCTTCGAAAATAGTCTGGTTTGCCATGGAGGCATAGAAGGTCCAACGAAGGTAAAAAATGTACAAATTGGTAGGTTTTTATGTATACTTTAAGGAAAAAAAACCCTTATTAAAATAAATATCAAAATTAAAATTCCTAATCAATTTTTTTGTTTCACATTTTAAAGGTGGTGTGCCCCCTTAACTTCGGTTAGTTAATCTTACGGCTAGTTAGCTGCTTTATTATTTAAACTTTTTTAATCGCAAAAAGGGTACGTTTTTACTTAAAAGGATCAGAATTTGTTAATATTACTTTGGGTTAGGGTATCAAACAAACATATTTTTAGTAATTTTTATTTATTAATTGTTTCTTTACTTTAGAAACATTGCTTCAGAACAAAAATATTTACACTCGACGTGGATATATTCTGATCGAAAGTTTTGAAATCGTGTTATTTTATTGGTTAATTTCTGTAAATTGGACAATCTCCTTGGAGCATTTTAAAAACGTTGATCAGAATATATACACGTCGAGTGTACATTCATTATTGTAACTAATTAAAGATAATATTTTTTTCTCCCAACCCGTCGCCCTTATAATCTTAACGATTTACGGTAATAAGCAACAACTTCAGTCCGACAATCAAAATACGAAATACCGCCGAACGCGCATCTGTGTATATATTATAATGCACCACTCGTGCCGCGTTTCTCTCGCGCCGCGCTGGTTGGCATTTGTTTTGATTAGCAGAAAAACAAAAGAACTGCGTAGTGTAAGTTGTTCTTTTTGACAATATGCATGTAGACTGCACAGTTGAAACATCCGACGTCAACGCGCTCTCTCTGTCCTTTCGTTTTTTATTTAGAAGATAAACTGGATACATGTGTGAATAGTTTTATTGAGTATTACAAGATTCTAAGATGCTAAATATTAATTTGTGAAATATCAAAATGTCGAAAAGATTTTAACACACTGAGGCTTATAAGAGAAAGTTAAAAAAAGAGCGAGAAGATTTTCAAAACCACCTACCGAAAATGACAGATTTATTCAAGTCAAATCAATCGAACGAGCAAAAAACTGATAGTCAAAATGGAAACGTAGAATATGAAAATCGTGAAAACTGTGATACTGGGATGGAAATAAGGCTAGGACTTGTAATGCTGAGAACGAAATATGTGAAAATCAATCGAAAATGAGTCCAAAATCGATAATCTAAAAAGGTATAATTCTGGAAAAGATAATGATTGTGATAACCAAGTTTTGAATAATGCTAGTGATGAAAATATGAAGAAGATTGAAGACTCTCTACTTATAGAGTCCGACAACAAGGCTGAAATAGGTATTTTTTTAATAAATAGTGTACTGTTTCGTATAATGCAATTTTTTCAGAACGCCACAATTTTAGATTCAAATTTACTTTCTAACCAATAAAAAACAGTTAACTATGTATATATATATATATATATATATATATATATATATATATATATATTAACTGTTTTTTATTGAAAACGATGGTATTTTTTTTTTTTTTTTTTTTTTCATTTATTAGGCTTTTCAAACCTTTATAAAAGGTTTATTTCAGCCTTGCAGTTAATGATACAAAGATTTTTACATAAATATGCATACATAGTTATACAGGAATAGTTGCAGTATTATATTTTTAAGTTACATCGTTTTATAAAGGAAATTACATGACTGCAAGCTTGAATGTAAGGACCAGCTATTAAAGATTCTATATTGTGAGGAGGGAAGATCATTAATTTGGAGAGTGCTGTAATCAGTTCACATCTTTGAATGTCATAATTTTTACATTGCCACAACATATGGTTTATGTCAGCCATGTAGTCGCCGCATTCGCAATGCGAGCTATTGATAATGTTCATTCTAGCAAGAGAAGCTGGGAGGTTGTAATGGTTGGCATGCATACGATTTATGGTAACTACAAAGAATCTAGACAATTTTTTTCCTTTAAACCAAGGATGTCGATTTTCTTTGTAGAACTTTTCAAAGTACATTTTTCCGCTATTAGTGCTTTTACTTTTTAAAAACTTTATAGTATTGGTTTTGACAAGCAATTTGACTTCAGAGTAAAAATCTGGGAAAGGTATTTGAAAGATATCAAGATATTGATCGGCTGTTTCGTTGCCTGGAATTCATCGATGAGAGGGAATCCAGAAAAATTTTATGTTTGTATTGAATTTATTTTTATGAAAGCTAATGAACTTGTTTCTTATATCAAGAATGTAATTATTTGTTGTAACTTTAGGACTTTTTGTTTGCACAGTTTGTAGGACGCTGTGAGTCCGAGTAGATGTTGATGTTTCTGTTCTTATATTTTAAACACAAATTTAAAGTGTCGTTTAAAGCGACGCATTCAGCAGTGAACACAGAGGCATTGCTATTAATAGTTCGCGTGATAAAAGAATTTGTATCAGGACAGATACAGGCAGAGCCTACTCCTTCGGGAGTTTTACTACCGTCAGTGTAAATTGCTAATGCGTCGCTTTTCACAGTGTGGTTCGAAAACAATTCTCTGCAATTCTTTGAACTTTCAATAGCTTTACTTAATTGTAAATCAACGGAAGTATGAAAACAAATTGTGTTATAATTGTGACAATACATGCTATAGTTATCTGCAGATTCAATATACGTAGATATATTGTTGACATATTGTAGGCAGTCTACAAGTACGCTAGAAATATTTTTTTTTTTCGCAATCCGTAGAAATTTCTTAGTAAGAAGATTTGTTTGACAAGTTGAGTTTAAGTGACATTTTATTAGAAAAGAATTTCCTATTCGTATTGCACGCTCTTTGATGCTAGGCATCTTACATTCAGCTAATATAACATTTTCCGGCGTAGTAAATCGATAACCAAAGGCAATTCGTATCGCAATGTATTGAATTTTTTCTAATTTATTAGCTAGGTATTGTTGATTCGGATAATAAATAAATCTCCCGTAGTCTAATTTTGATCTAATAAAACTTTTGTAGAGTGTAACGAGAGTTTGGGGATCAGAGCCCCACCAAGTACCACATAAAAACTTGATAATGTTTAAAGCCCTGGAGCATTTATCAACGACGTCTTTTATATGAGGTTTAAAGGAAAATTGATAATCGAAAGTTATACCTAAAAAAGGTACTGTTTGAGTGGATTTAATAGGCGTGTTACAGATAACAATTTCGACATTGCCAGGAGGAATCTTTTTGTTATTAAAATGAATTACTTTAGTTTTGATAAGAGCTAGTAGGAGGCCAAGTTTGAGAAGATTATTCTCAATTGTTTTTAGTGCTTTTTCTATAAGACTTTTTCCTCTTTTTATCGAGCGAAACTTAATGTAAGTTGCAATATCGTCGGCAAATTGTGAAACGTGTACTGACTTTGGGATTCCATTAGTAACAGAAGAAACATAAATAATATATAAGAGCGGACTGAGGACTCCTCCTTGAGGGACGCCCTTATAGGTAGATCTCATTTCGTTCCCTAGGCTGTCTGTACGAATAAACCGTTCGTGCATTAAGAATTGCATGAAAAGAATGAGTTCATGAGGACATCCGATGTCTGCTAGTTTTTCTAGGAGAATTTCAATGCATACATTATCGAAAGCTCCTTCGACATCTAGAAAAATTTATTTATTAAAATGCAACAAAATATGTCAATGATTTTCAACATTATATTCATGTAAATTATAATTTAGATCAAGTTTTTTATTCATTTTATTTTTTTGTAAAAAATTATCTAAAAATAGGGTTGTATATAAATGGGGGGGGGGATTAATTCGCGGTTTTGGATTTAATAAATAGAAAACGAGCTTAACGCATGATTTTCACGTAATCCTTAGAAAATAATTATTGTAATGTAGTAAATAGCGTGAGGACCAACACCATGAGATATGACAGAAGGGAGGGTTGTGTAGTACCTCTACAAAGCCATTAACAACGCTTGAGGAGCACGCACCCAGAGATATGACAGAGAAGGGAGGGTTGTGTAGTACCTCCACAGAGCCATTATCAACGCGTTAGGATCACTCACCCCGAGTTATGGCAGAGAAGGGAGGGTTGTGTAGTACCTCCAAAGGATGAACCACGAAATGTGAGCAGTGCTTACCTCACGTCATCGTCGACAGTAGAGGATTGTGTAGTACCTCGAAGAAACCAGGAATAGAGCAGTATAATAACTCAAACCATGCAATGACCGAAAAGACAGTGCAGCTGTCCGAATCAGAGGAGGAAGATAAAGAGTGGAGTACTGGAAAATTTGTTCCATCAAAGTCCATATTCGCGGTGGAAAACTTACCAACACCGACTTGCGAACAGTACTCGAAGCAGTGTGTAGAAGCAATAAAAAACAGAGTTGCGCAGAGAATATACGAGGTTACTCGGGATACAGAATAAACCATTAACACAGAGTGGGCGATGGAGGAGCAATAAGACTATCCCATGCTAGCGGAAATAGAAACAGCTATGAACACATTCTTGCAGGAACTCCATACGCCAGAGACAACCTCCGGACCTCGGTGCCAGGCGATGCCGCCGGTCATTAGTACTGTCATGCCGCCTGCGCCAATACTTACAGTCCTGGGGGGTAAGAGTGAAACCGTAGTGCCTACGGTTGCTACCAGTACACAGGCCACGATCACAGACGCCACATTACCGTTGAACGAGGTGGCAGACGTGGTGGACGCCACGACTCTGGAGAACAGGAACTTCATCGGAGTGAATCTGAGAGGCATCTCATATATAGCATTATTTGATTGAATAAATACATCTGCTATGGTACGAGGAATAAATGGTAAAGTCAGTAAAGTATTGGGTCTGCTAAGCTCTAGCCTAGATGTGGATACTAGCGTCGGAACACTCACCCTGCGAGTGATCGAAGATGCACCTCACGATCTATTATTGGGAATGGACTTTGGCCTGGACTGGAAGATCCACCAGAAACTCGACGAACCTACGTGGAGAATAACTGAACAAGGATCGTGAAACCAGTTCGTGAACGCAGAAGTAGGAAGTAACACATAAATTTTCGCCGAATACGCCGGAATAGTGGAACTAACGTTAAACCAAGATGTCAGAGTCAATGACTTGGTAAAGAGACTGATCGCTAAACCTACAGCGACTTTATGCATGACACACTTGACCGAATACTATATAGAGGTAGAGGGTGACCCCGATTAAACATACTCACCGGAGAATATTCGCAAAAATGTGGCATATAGGAAAGAAAAAAGTCGACAAATTGTATCGGAAGGGAGTCATCGAGAGATCCAACAGTGACTGGTGTAGCGCGCCCGTAATTGTCAAGAAGTTAAATGGAAGCAACAGGTTCTGAATTTACTACAGGGATCTGAATAAGCGAACAAGAAAAGATGCCTATCCAATTCCGAGCATAAACTCTATTCTGGACAAATTTCGAAAGGCAAAATATATATCCAAGATAGATCTCAAGCAAGCTTATTTCTACAACAAACTACACCAAGATTGAACGGAAATGCTTGTCGTTGTTATGGGCCATCAAGAAACTGCGTCCGTACTTGGAGGGCTACCAATTCAAAGGCATCACAGATCACTGAGCGTTGAAGTAGTTACGGAATCTGAAAGATCTGACCGGTCGATTAGCCAGATGAGCTCTAGAGATGCAACAATGGGATTTCGAGATCATCCACCGTCGGGGATCAAAGTACTATATATCTGACGAACTGTCCCGGGGATTCGACGTGGAAGAAGACGAAGCAGCGACGTTTCAAGAGATTTAGGACAAATGGTACCTACAAAGAATCGAGGACATACAGAAATTGCCGGTAAAATTCCGAAATTGGAAAGTAGAGGATAACATGCTGTTTCCGTTATCTTAAGGACCCCCTTCTAGATCGCATCACCACGCCAGAAGAAGGTTGGAAACTAGTAGTGCCGGATGAATACAAAGAAAGGAAGAATATTATTGGCCTGGAGTCTGGCATGCTATGCACGACTATATCCAGGAATGTGACGAGTGCCAGCGACCCAAGATCACACGATCGAGGCCACAGGGTCTGATGGGTCATAGAATCGTAGAAAAACCATGGGCGGTGGTGGTTACAGATATGTTGGTTCCACATGAGCAAGGGACAACATAAAACATACACATCATACACGACTGATTTCGTCAATAGACTACGCGACACTAGGGAAATAGCGACAAAAACCCTGATAGATTCGAAACACAAATCTAAGCATTACTATGATAGAAGGGCTAAAGATTACCCATATTCACCTGGAGACAAGGTATACGTACTTAAAGAACCTAGAATAAATAAACTGGATAAAGCTTATAAGGGCCCATATAACATAATGGAAATACTAGAATAACATAATGTTGTTTTAGAAGATGATAAAGCACACAGATTCCTTAAAGACGTAGACAAAATAAAGCCTGCTTACGAACAATACGGATAAATCTGTTCCAGATGAGGAACCTGTGACAACACCTCATCCTGATAATCCTGACTTATCAAGGACACACTGAGAAAACTTATTCCATCCAAGAAATAAGGGATAATCCAGGTATCTACTATGAAAATATGCAAGACATCCGATACATACAAGCAAATTGGAAAATCATTGTATTTATCGACATTACGCCCCTATATTTCAATTTTACAGAAATGAACAATACTGTTGGACTGATAAGAAACTCGCACTATACGCGCCCTTACTTTTGCACCATCTGAACTAAGCGACTAGACTTCAAGCAAGAACGAATCAAAAGAGTAAAGAGCATACATGACGACCTTGTCGATGCCATACAAGAAGTTGAAGCCAAGGATCCAACAGAAACACCAACAGCAACCACCATCAAGAAAAGAAGTGTACCATTTGGATTCATAAGGAGCATAAGTAAAACCTGATTCGGTACCCTTTCGGAACCTGACGGTGAACACATTTCTGAACAAATAGCGCACATGTTTAGAGGTGAAACAAAACTCGCTCGACTCGCAAAGGAAGAAACACACTTAATAGAACATAAATTGGGCTATGTAGAAAAAGAATTGAACGATACAAAAACAGAAATCAAATTCAGTATTGGAAAATTACTAGTAGTCACGAAAACAATGAATGACCTAGCCGATTTGTGGCAAAGATATAAATATAATGTTACTCGCGAAATCACAGCTATCAGCAATGAAATAGAAACAGCTCTAAACCTTTATCAAGACACCTTTCAAACTATGTTCGGAGCAGTCCATGAAGCCAGGATGAGTATACTCCACCCGTCGCTCATATCTTCGAATAAATTGCAACAAATTATCCGCCAAATAGTAGACCTACACCCGTAATATGAATTCCCGATTCCAATAGAACATGCAAGAACAGATAAATTAATGGATATCGCTCCAGTAAGATTATCATTTAGACGTAGTAAATTTATAGTGGAAATATAAATTCCAATGCTAAATAAATTTGCAACTTAACTTTATAGAATGCACCCAATTCCAATACCACAAACTTATAAAGGTCATACTGCATCTGCATTTATCAAAGCTCAAGCCAAGCATATTACACTAAGTCACGACAAAAGAGCTTACAGCTTCTTATCAGAAGGAAGTCTAAAGAAATGCAAACATACAATTAACCATAGAGTATGTACGCATATTGAACCTATTTACGAAACCGATGGTGGTATGGCATGCGAGTACTTACTCCTAAATCAAACCAGTGAAGAAAGTTTATCAAAATCCGACATTAATTATATACCGCACTAGACACAACATTGGATCCACCTTGATTCAGTAGATGCATGGCTATATTTACTGTCACAAACCTCGACATTACAGAAACTTTGTCCCGGTCAACAACACGAACTCATTAAAATACATGGAGTTGGGTCATTACCGATAAAATCCCGTTGTTCTACCAGACAAGGCCATACGACTCTCATAGGAATGAAGACATTAGATACATCCACCGAATTTTTATATCTACCGAAAATCAACTGAAATATCAGTAGCCTGGGTAACTTAATCTTCCGAAAAATAAAAACAATTAATGACTCCTTGCCATACCTCGAATTTATCCCAAAGTACCAGACATCTAAATTAGAATCAGGAATAACCCTCAAACGTATTCAAGATAAATATAATAACTTCATAACAGAACAAGATAGTAAAATATTACACACCTACTTTTCATACGGATCCATTGGATCCAACACCCTCAAATTCTTATTTTTAATCATACTAATAGTCACTTTTAGCATTAAATGTCCTACAAAAAACAATAAACCAAAACTCCCAGACACCCGTAGCCAAAGTTTTGATTGCGAATTACATCCTATCAATGCAATCTTCCAACCCCAATCCAGAATACTATCTAACAGAGCATCTTGTCTATCTATACTTGGACCCAACCTAACCGGGAATGCCTCAGAAGATGAGGAAAATAATGATAAGAACGATCTCCGTAATCAAATTAAAAATATTCTTTTGGAATGTCCTGGAATACCCACCGAATGTCAACTGTACATAACCAGAGCAAAATTCTTATCAGGAAAATTAACAACCGCCAATGATCTCAAGAAATTATTAAATAATTTGACATCACCCTTATCAGAAACTTCAAGCCAATCTGCACCCAACCTCTACAATTTCGAGATTACGTACACTCCTGAAGAAGATAATACAAACCAAGATTGGTACACTGCCCCCACTCTAATCATTGATGGAATAACCAGACAACAACAAAAATTAGAAAATTTAAAAACACACACCAGCATATACCAGAACACTACAATACAGGAAGCAAGAATCTTCTATCAAAATATCACACAATTCTTCAGTTTCGCTCAGTCATGGTTGACCACACTAGAATCATCACTGGACCACCACATAAAAATATACACCGAAATAATAGAAATCATCCGTATGCTCAAAAAGGGAGGACTAGCCCTCTGTTATTACCATCAGATCTTTTGAATAACATCAAACGTCACATACAGAACAGAAATCCAAACTCGGACCTACTAAAAATAGACTTTTTCTCACCCGACGCAGCAAAAATCTTACGAGTTAATACCCAAAGAAAGGGGACAACCGTAATAATAGAAACCACATTTCCTTTGTTTCAAACAATTGCCCACGAACTATACAGGATGCACCCTATCCTAGCACCTCAAATTAACGGACCATCTGGCTGCATCTTACCAAAAGGGCGATACATCACCAGGACTAAAGGAAGTAATCAACACACGTTCTTCGAAGAAAAGGATTTAGAACAATGCCTACAAACAATTGAAAAAGTAACCACCTGCGAACTCCAACTGCTAACAAATTCATCAGCAATCATTTGGGCGGATTGTAACATCCTTACAAAAAAACAAACATCAACACAATGGACACACCTACCTGAAACAAACGAGTGGATCTTATCAGAATCTTACGTTGAAAGGACATCAACTCCCGATTGCAGATCAGCTGAACACAGACCTAGAAGATATACAACAAAAATTAAAATATTTAGAAATAGCTATTTACATTATAATTAGCGCCATCGCCGTTATTACCATATATATAAGTTGTCTTTCGACATACCATTACGTATATCCATTACAGCATTCATCACCATGTTTGAAGACGTACACAATATCAGAGCATATAGACGATACTACAAAGGACAAAATTCCCACAGCAACCTTTACTACTCAGACTGACGACCCGTGAAATAATGATTCCTATCTTGTTCTTAAAACAACAATCTGTCGTACCTCATCAAGTCTTAGATACTATGCCGCTCCACCTACCCTCCTACATTCTACACCACTACTTTCTGAATATCCCTACTTCAACCTTAGCACTGAATCCCTCAAACAAAAAACTCCATATACTCTATCCAACCCCCTGTTCAAACCTCTCGGTCCAGATGATGACAACCTACCTGAACCTTCAAATCCGACCGTAGTAAACCTCTCGTAGAATATGCATCTTAAAAACTAACATCAAGTAGCGCACCACAATATTTAATCTTCACCGAATATAATAAACACATGTTTGCACAGAAATGCCGTCGATCATCAACGCCATCAGACTACTAAAACGAATAGGATTCGAATCCGGATATCTAAAATGCCATATCCAGAGCTCGATCAAACCTAGAAGTTGCACCGAATGCAATTTGCCATATGCAACCTGGGCTAAATTCTCTTTCTCACCTCATATAGGCCGAAACCCGTTCCCAATAATAACCTGGGATGAAAAGCAGCTGTTTGACGAACTCGATACACACCGTCTAAAGAAACTGATAGATTGCTACTATATACACGATCCAGACTACGAAGAGGACCAGGTAAACGAAAAGAACTTACTTTCCGAACCAAGGATTCCATGAACAAATTGGTAAACTCCCTACACTCCCTCTCTTCCACCTTTCCTTCCCAACAGAAAAAAAACCCTTATTTTTATTGTTCACTTCTTTTCCCTAAATTGATATGCCACGGACGACCACCATACTCACATTCGGCAAAGCAACTCGGTATAATAAAATCATTTAAGATACCAAATTAATAAAAGATTCGATAGCTAGTTAAGGACCAATGATTCCGTGCAACATTCGCAACTTCTTTTATTCAAACACTATAATTGTAAAGACGACAAAACATTCTTGTTAGTCTATAAGGTCATAGTTTAAGTCATCAATTATTATAATAAATGCGGTAAAAAATTTTATTTCATAGAGACATCACTATAATTCATCGAGGATGATGAACTCTCTAAGTTGGGAGGTGTGATGAATTAATTAATTTACTTTTCTTTGTTTTTATTTCCTCTTTTCGTAACGTCTCTACGAAATAACCATTTCCTCTAAATAATATACTATTGTCATGATTCTAATAGAAGTTTAATATAGATATTAGATCGAATGATTCAATCGTGCTCTATTCCGGATAATTAAACATAGACACCTGTGTTTGATTATCCCAAATAGATCTCGAACAAGTTAATACCGATCGTAGAATACTCCATTTTCCATGGCAAACTCGGTTGACTGTTAGTCACCTGATGTTGCTGTATCGAAAACAATATTCTAGTTAGGCCTAGTATAAGATCTATTGTATACACAGGTGCGCATTTTCCGGGTGGACCTGTAATAAAAAGCCGCCCATTTACCTAACCTCGGGACCAGAAGTCGCCCGTCAGTCAAGACGAAGTCGTTATAGTAATAGCATAAATTATCTTTCGGGAAGTCCGCCACACAGGGAAACGCGCACCTGCCTATTGAAAGACGTTCACCTATTATTGAGAATATCCTTATAAGTGCCCTAAACTCCAGAGCAACTGCACGTAAGCAGATCACTCTCGTCGACGAAAGCCGAAATGCATAGTACGTCGCTGCTCCTCTAGCACCATCGCGTCTTTCCGACCACGTCAAAACCACGCGTATTTTTCTTTTGCCACCCAGAATTCAGAATTGTACTCGTGCAATTGACATTAGATATCACGTTCGTGAGTTAACAGCCGACTCGTGATCATTTCTCCGGCGACACGCAAATTTCAATTGTACGGCCGACGCACACACGTGCATCTCCAAAGCGTGGCTCTATTGTATATACAGCAAGGTTCTTGTCAACAAATAAAAACTCATCTAGAAGGTAAATAATCAGGCATTTATTACGCAAACCTACAACAGACTCTCGAGTCCGCTCACTGAACGCCTCCTCTCTAAGCCTCCCATTCTGCCTTAGTCACGCAAAACCATCTCAATCGTGCAAACCGCTCAGCGCGACGCGAGAAAAGCCGTAACATTCAGACTTTATTAATTAACAATAAAAGTCAGTACGTCACACTGTGAAACGAACAAAACATATCCAAATTTTTTTAAACTTTCAAGTAAAATCCCGAAAGAATTTCTGAAAATTCAAAAAATAACTTCCATACTCACAAGAAAAATCCGAAAATTTTTTCCGGAAAATCAAAAATTTCAATCTCTAAAGGATAACCCCGAAAGTTTTTTTCGGAAAATCAACAAAAATATCTTTTTAAAGCGTTAAGAGAATTATAAAAAATTTCCTGAAAATCAAGAGACAATTTACAAACTTTCGAGAAAAATTCTAAAAATGTTCCTGGATAATCAAAAGATAATTTTCCAACATTCAAGAAAAATACCAAAAATACTTTCCGGCAAATCTAAAAAAAAATTTCAAACAGATACCAACAAACTTTTGAGAAAAAATGCAAAAAAGTTCCTGGATAATCTAAAGATAATTGTCAAACGCAAGAAAAGCTCCCAACAAAATCCCGGAAAATCAAAAGATAATTTTCCAACATTCAAGAAAAATACCGAAAATACTTTCCGGAAAATCTAAAAAATAATTCAAACCACAGATACTAACAAACAATCCAGAAAAAATGCAAAAAAGTTCCTGGATAATGTAAAGATAATTGTCAAACGCAAGAAAAGCACCCAAAAAAATCCCGGCAAATCAAAATATAATTATCCAACTTTAAAAGAAAATGCCGAAAGAACTTTCCGGATACTCGAAAAAAAATCTAAACACAACAAAAAGACACAAAATTATTTCAATAGAATCGAAATAAAATTTCTAAACTTTGAAGAAAGACTCCGAAAAATTTAAAAATGATTAACCAACAAAAAAATCCGGAAAATTGAAAGATAATTTTCCAACTTTCAAGAAAAATACTTCCGAAAATACTTCCCGGAAAATCTAAATAGAAAATTCAAACCTCAGATACCAACAAACTTTCGAGAAATAATCCAAAAAGTTTCTGGATAATCAAAAGATAATTGTCAATCGCAAGAAAAGCTCATAACAAAATCCCGGATAATCAAAAGATAATTTTCCAACTTTCAAGAAAAATGCCGAACATACTTTCCGGAAAATCTAAAAAAAAAATCAAACAACAGATACCTCCAAACTTTAGAGAAAAAATCCAAAAAAGTTCCTGAATAATCAAAAGATAATTGTCAAACGAAAGAAAAGCTCCCAAAAATATCCCGGAAAATCATAAGATAATTTTCCAACTTTCAAGAAAAATGCCGAAAGAACTTTCCGGAAACTCGAAAGAAAATCTAAACACAACGAAAAATCCAAAAATTATTTCAATAGAATCGAAATAAAATTTCTAAACTTAGAAGAAAGACTACGAAAAATTTAAAAATGATTAACCAACAAAAAAATCCAGAAAATTGAAAGATAATTTTCCAACCTTCAAGAAAAATGCTAAAAAAACTTTCCGGAAACTCGAAAAAAATCTAAACACAACAAAAACTACCAAAATTATTTCAATCGAATCGAAATAAAATTACTAAACTTTGAAGAAAGACTCCGAAAACTATAAAAATGATTAACCAAACAAAATCCGGAAAATTGAAAGATAATTTTCCAACTTTCAAGAAAAATACCAAAAATACTTTCCGGCAATTGTAAAAAAAAATTTCATACAACAGCTACCAACAAACTTTCGAGAAAAAATCCAAAAAAGTTCCTGGATAATCAAAAGATAATTGTCAAACGCAAGAAAAGCTCCCAACAAAATCCCGGAAAATCAAAAGATAATTTTCCAACTTTCAAGAAAAATACCGAAAATATTTTCTGGAAAATCTAAAAAAAAATCAATCAACAGATACATCCAAACTTTCGAGAAAAAATCCAAAAAAGTTCCTGAATAATCAAAAGATAATTGTCAAACGAAAGAAAAGCTCCCAAAAATATCCCGGAAAATCATAAGATAATTTTCCAACTTTCAAGAAAAATGCCGAAAGAACTTTCCGAAAACTCGAAAAAAAATCTAAACACAACGAAAAATAGGAAAATTATTCCAATAGAATCGAAATAAAATTTCTAAACTTTGAAGAAAGACTCCGAAAAATTTAAAAATGATTAACCAACCAAAAAAACTGGAAAATTGAAAGATAATTTTCCAACTTTCAAGAAAAATACCGAAAATACTTCCCGGAAAATCTAAAAAAAAAAAATCAAACAACAGATACCACCAAACTTTCGAGAAATAATCCAAAAAAGTTCCTGGATAATCAAAAGATAATTGTCAAACGCAAGAAAAGCTCCCAAAAAAATCCTGGAAAATCAAAAGATAATTTTCCAACCTTCAAGAAAAATGCCGAAAGAACTTTCCGGAAACTCGAGAAAAAATCTAAACACAACGAAAAATCCCAAAATTATTTCAATAGAATCGAAATAAAATTTCTAAACTTTGAAGAAAGACTCCGAAAAATTTTAAAATGATTAACCAAAAAAATATCCGGAAAATTAAAAATAATTTTCAAACTATCAAGAAAAATACCGAAAATACTTTCCTGGAAAATCTAAAAAAAAAATCAAACAACAGATACCACCAAACTTTCGAGAAATAATCCAAAAAAGTTCCTGGATAATCAAAAGATAATTGTCAATCGCAAGAAAAGCTCCCAAAAATATCCCGGAAAATCATAAGATAATTTTCCAACTTTCAAGAAACATGCTGCCAAAACTTTCCGGAAACTCGAAAAAAAATCTAAACACAACAAAAACTCCCAAAATTATTTCAATCGATTCGAAATAAAATCTCTAAACTTTGAAGAAAGACTCCGAAAAATTTAAAAATGATTAACCAACAAAAAAATCCGGACAATTGAAAGATAATTTTCCAACTTTCAAGAAAAATACCGAAAATACTTTCCTGGAAAATCTAAAAAAAAAAAATCAAACAACAGATACCACCAAACTTTCGAGAAATAATCCAAAAAAGTTCCTGGATAATCAAAAGATAATTGTCAATCGCAAGAAAAGCTACCAAAAATATCCCGGAAAATCATAAGATAATTTTACAACTTTCAAGAAAAATGCTGACACAACTTTTTGGAAACTCGAAAAAAAATCTAAACACAACAAAAACTCCCAAAATTATTTCATTTGAATCGAAATAAAATTTCTAAACTTTGAAGAAAGACTCCGAAAACTATAAAAATGATTAACCAAACAAAATCCGGAAAATTGAAAGATAATTTTCCAACTTTCAAGAAAAATACCGTAAATACGAAAGTATTTTACGGCAATTGTAAAAAAAAATTTCAAACAACAGATATCAACAAACTGTCGAGAAAAAATCCAAAAAAGTTCCTGAATAATCAAAAGATAATTGTCAAACGAAAGAAAAGCTCCCAAAAATATCCCGGAAAATCATAAGATAATTTTCCAACTTTCAAGAAAAATGCCGAAAGTACTTTCCGGAAACTCGAAAGAAAATCTAAACACAACGAAAAATCCCAAAATTATTTCAATTGAATCGAAATAAAATTTCTAAACTTTGAAGAAAGACTCCGAAAACTATAAAAATGATTAAACAAACAAAATCCGGAAAATTGAAAGATAATTTTCCAACTTTCAAGAAAAATACTAAAAATACTTTCCGCCAATTGTAAAAAAAAATTTCAAACAACAGATACCAACAACCTTTCGAGAAAAAATCCAAAAAAGTTACTGGATAATGTAAAGATAATTGTCAAACGCAAGAATAGCTCCCAATAAAATCCCGGAAAATCAAAAGATAATTTTCCAACTTTCAAGAAAAATGCCGAAAGAACTTTCCGGATACTCGAAAAAAAATATAAACACAACAAAAAATCCCAAAATTATTTCAATTAAATCGAAAGAAAATTTATAAACTTTGAAGAAAGACTCCGAAATTTTTAAAAATAATTATCGAAAAAATATCCGGGAAATTGAAAGATAATTTTCAAACTTTTAACAAAAATACCGAAAATACTTTCCGGAAAATCTAAAAAAAAATCAAACAACAGTTACCTCCAAACTTTCGAGAAAAAATGCAAAAAAGTTCCTGGATAATCAAAAGATAATTGTCAAACGCAAGAAAAGCTCCCAACAAAATCCCGGAAAATCAAAAGATAATTTTCCAACTTTCAAAAAAAATGCTGACAAAACTTTCCGGAAACTCGAAAAAAAATCTAAACACAACAAAAACTCCAAAAATTATTTCAATTGAAGCGAAAAAAGATTACTAAAATTTGCAGAAAGACTCCGAAATATTTATAAATAATTATCCACAAAATATCCGGGAAATTCAAAGATAATTTTCAAATTTCAAGAAAAATACCAAAAATACTTTCCGGAAAATCTAAAAAAAGAATCAAACAACAGATACCACCAAACTTTCGAGAAATAATTCAAAAAAGTTCCTGTATAATCAAAAGATAATTGTCAAACGTAAGAAAAGCTCCCAAAAATATGCCGGAAAATCATAAGATAATTTTCCAACTTTCAAAAAAAATGCTGACAAAACTTTCCGGAAACTCGAAAAAAAATCTAAACACAACAAAAACTCCCCAAATTATTTCAATCGAATCGAAATAAAATCTCTAAACTTTGAAGAAAGACTCCGAAAACTATAAAAATGATTAACCAAACAAAATCCGGAAAATTGAAAGATAATTTTCCAACTGTCAAGAAAAATACCGCAAATACTTTCCGGAAAATCTAAAAAATAATTCAAACCACAGATACCAACAAACTATCCAGAAAAAATGCAAAAAAGTTCCTGGATAATGTACAGATAATTGTCAAACGCAAGAAAAGCTCCCAATAAAATCCCGGAAAATCAAAAGATAATTTTCCAACTTTGAAGAAAAATGCCGAAAGAACTTTCCGGATACTCGAAATAAAATCTAAACACAACAAAAAATCCAAAAATTATTTCAATAGAATCGAAATAAAATTTCTAAACTTTGAAGAAAGACTCCGAAAAATTTAAAAATGATTAACCAAAAAAATATCCGGAAAATGAAAAATAATTTTCAAACTTTTAAGAAAAATACCGAAAATACTTTACGGAAAATTTTAAAAAAAAGTTCAATCAACAGATACCCCCAAACTTTCGAATAATAAAACAAAAAAGTTCCTGGATAATCAAAAGATAATTGTCAAACGCAAGAAAAGCTCCCAAAAAAATCCCGGAAAATCAAAAGATAATTTTCCAACCTTCAAGAAAAATGCCGAAAGAACTTTCCGGAAACTCGAAAAAAAATCTAAACACAACGAAAAATCCCAAAATTATTTCAATAGAATCGAAATAAAATTTCTAAACTTTGAAGAAAGACTCCGAAAAATTTAACAATGATTAACCAACAAAAAAATCCGGAAAATTGAAAGATAATTTTCCAACTTTCAAGAAAAATACTTCCGAAAATACTTCCCGGAAAATCTAAATAGAAAATTCAAACCTCAGATACCAACAAACTTTCGAGAAATAATCCAAAAAGTTTCTGGATAATCAAAAGATAATTGTCAATCGCAAGAAAAGCTCATAACAAAATCCCGGATAATCAAAAGATAATTTTCCAACTTTCAAGAAAAATGCCGAACATACTTTCCGGAAAATCTAAAAAAAAAATCAAACAACAGATACCTCCAAACTTTAGAGAAAAAATCCAAAAAAGTTCCTGAATAATCAAAAGATAATTGTCAAACGAAAGAAAAGCTCCCAAAAATATCCCGGAAAATCATAAGATAATTTTCCAACTTTCAAGAAAAATGCCGAAAGAACTTTCCGGAAACTCGAAAGAAAATCTAAACACAACGAAAAATCCAAAAATTATTTCAATAGAATCGAAATAAAATTTCTAAACTTTGAAGAAAGACTACGAAAAATTTAAAAATGATTAACCAACAAAAAAATCCATACAATTGAAAGATAATTTTCCAACCTTCAAGAAAAATGCTAAAAAAACTTTCCGGAAACTCGAAAAAAATCTAAACACAACAAAAACTACCAAAATTATTTCAATCGAATCGAAATAAAATTACTAAACTTTGAAGAAAGACTCCGAAAACTATAAAAATGATTAACCAAATAAAATCCGGAAAATTGAAAGATAATTTTCCAACTTTCAAGAAAAATACCGAAAATACTTTCCGGCAATTGTAAAAAAAAATTTCATACAACAGCTACCAACAAACTTTCGAGAAAAAATCCAAAAAAGTTCCTGGATAATCAAAAGATAATTGTCAAACGCAAGAAAAGCTCCCAACGAAATCCCGGAAAATCAAAAGATAATTTTCCAACTTTCAAGAAAAATACCGAAAATATTTTCTGGAAAATCTAAAAAAAAAATCAATCAACAGATACATCCAAACTTTCGAGAAAAAATCCAAAAAAGTTCCTGAATAATCAAAAGATAATTGTCAAACGAAAGAAAAGCTCCCAAAAATATCCCGGAAAATCATAAGATAATTTTCCAACTTTCAAGAAAAATGCCGAAAGAACTTTCCGAAAACTCGAAAAAAAATCTAAACACAACGAAAAATAGGAAAATTATTCCAATAGAATCGAAATAAAATTTCTAAACTTTGAAGAAAGACTCCGAAAAATTTAAAAATGATTAACCAACCAAAAATAATGGAAAATTGAAAGATAATTTTCCAACTTTCAAGAAAAATACCGAAATACTTCCAGGAAAATCTAAAAAAAAAAAATCAAACAACAGATACCACCAAACTTTCGAGAAATAATCCAAAAAAGTTCCTGGATAATCAAAAGATAATTGTCAAACGCAAGAAAAGCTCCCAAAAAAATCCTGGAAAATCAAAAGATAATTTTCCAACCTTCAAGAAAAATGCCGAAAGAACTTTCCGGAAACTCGAGAAAAAATCTAAACACAACGAAAAATCCCAAAATTATTTCAAAAGAATCGAAATAAAATTTCTAAACTTTGAAGAAAGACTCCGAAAAATTTTAAAATGATTAACCAAAAAAATATCCGGAAAATTAAAAATAATTTTCAAACTATCAAGAAAAATACCGAAAATACTTTCCGGAAAATCTAAAAAAAAATCAAACAACAGATACCACCAAACTTTCGAGAAATAATCCAAAAAAGTTCCTGGATAATCAAAAGATAATTGTCAATCGCAAGAAAAGCTCCCAAAAATATCCCGGAAAATCATAAGATAATTTTCCAACTTTCAAGAAACATGCTGCCAAAACTTTCCGGAAACTCGAAAAAAAATCTAAACACAACAAAAACTCCCAAAATTATTTCAATCGATTCGAAATAAAATCTCTAAACTTTGAAGAAAGACTCCGAAAAATTTAAAAATGATTAACCAACAAAAAAATCCGGAAAATTGAAAGAATATTTCCAACTTTCAAGAAAAATACCAAAAATACTTTCCGGCAAATCTAAAAAGAAAATTCAAACCTCAGATACCAACAAACTTTCGAGAAAAAATGCAAAAAAGTTCCTGGATAATGTAAAGATAATTGTCAAACGCAAGAAAAGCTCCCAAAAAAATCCCGGAAAATCAAAAGATAATTTTCCAACTTTCAAGAAAAATGCCGAAAGAACTTTCCGGAAACTCGAAAAAAAATTTAAACAAAACGAAAAATCCCAAAATTATTTCAATAGAATCGAAATAAAATTTATAAACTTTGAAGAAAGACTCCGAAAAATTTAACAATGATTAACCAACAAAAAAATCCGGAAAATTCAAAGATAATTTTCAAATTTCAAGAAAAATACCAAAAATACATTCCGGAAAATCTAAAAAAAGAATCAAACAACAGATACCACCAAACTTTCGAGAAATAATCCAAAAAAGTTCCTGGATAATCAAAAGATAATTGTCAATCGCAAGAAAAGCTACCAAAAATATCCCGGAAAATCATAAGATAATTTTCCAACTTTCAAAAAAATGCCGAAAGTACTTTCCGGAAACTCGAAAGAAAATCTAAACACAACGAAAAATCCCAAAATTATTTCAATTGAATCGAAATAAAATTTCTAAACTTTGAAGAAAGACTCCGAAAACTATAAAAATGATTGAACAAACAAAATCCGGAAAATTGAAAGATAATTTTCCAACTTTCAAGAAAAATACTAAAAATACTTTCCGCCAATTGTAAAAAAAAATTTCAAACAACAGATACCAACAACCTTTTGAGAAAAAATCCAAAAAAGTTACTGGATAATGTAAAGATAATTGTCAAACGCAAGAAAAGCTCCCAATAAAATCCCGGAAAATCAAAAGATAGTTTTCCAACTTTCAAGAAAAATGCCGAAAGAACTTTCCGGATACTCGAAAAAAAATATAAACACAACAAAAAATCCCAAAATTATTTCAATTAAATCGAAAGAAAATTTATAAACTTTGAAGAAAGACTCCGAAATTTTTAAAAATAATTATCGAAAAAATATCCGGGAAATTGAAAGATAATTTTCAAACTTTTAACAAAAATACCGAAAATACTTTCCGGAAAATCTAAGAAAAAATCAAACAACAGTTACCTCCAAACTTTCGAGAAAAAATGCAAAAAAGTTCCTGGATAATCAAAAGATAATTGTCAAACGCAAGAAAAGCTCCCAACAAAATCCCGGAAAATCAAAAGATAATTTTCCAACTTTTAAGAAAAATACCGAAAATACTTTCCGGAAAATCTAAAAAAAAAATCAAACAACTGATACCTCCAAACTTTCGAAAAAAAATGCAAAAATGTTCCTGGATAATCTAAAGATAATTGTCAAACGCAAGAAAATCTCCCAACAAAATCCCGGAAAATCAAAAGATAATTTTCCAAATTTCAAGAAAAATGCCGAAAGAACTTTCCGGAAACTCGAAAAAAAATCTAAACACAACCAAAACTCCAAAAATTATTTCAATAGAAGCGAAAAAAGATTACTAAAATTTGCAGAAAGACTCCGAAATATTTATAAATAATTATCCACAAAATATCCGGGAAATTCAAAGATAATTTTCAAATTTCAAGAAAAATACCAAAAATACTTTCCGGAAAATCTAAAAAAAGAATCAAACAACAGATACCACCAAACTTTCGAGAAATAATTCAAAAAAGGTCCTGTATAATCAAAAGATAATTGTCAAACGTAAGAAAAGCTCCCAAAAATATGCCGGAAAATCATAAGATAATTTTCCAACTTTCAAAAAAAATGCTGACAAAACTTTCCGGAAACTCGAAAAAAAATCTAAACACAACAAAAACTCCCAAAATTATTTCAATCGACTCGAAATAAAATCTCTAAACTTTGAAGAAAGACTCCGAAAACTATAAAAATGATTAACCAAACAAAATCCGGAAAATTGAAAGATAATTTTCCAACTGTCAAGAAAAATACCGAAAATACTTTCCGGAAAATCTAAAAAATAATTCAAACCACAGATACCAACAAACTATCCAGAAAAAATGCAAAAAAGTTCCTGGATAATGTACAGATAATTGTCAAACGCAAGAAAAGCTCCCAATAAAATCCCGGAAAATCAAAAGATAATTTTCCAACTTTGAAGAAAAATGCCGAAAGAACTTTCCGGATACTCGAAATAAAATCTAAACACAACAAAAAATCCAAAAATTATTTCAATAGAATCGAAATAAAATTTCTAAACTTTGAAGAAAGACTCCGAAAAATTTAAAAATGATTAACCAAAAAAATATCCGGAAAATTGAAAAATAATTTTCAAACTTTTAAGAAAAATACCGAAAATACTTTACGGAAAATTTTAAAAAAAAGTTCAATCAACAGATACCCCCAAACTTTCGAATAATAAAACATAAAAGTTCCTGGATAATCAAAAGATAATTGTCAAACGCAAGAAAAGCTCCCAAAAAAATCCCGGAAAATCAAAAGATAATTTTCCAACCTTCAAGAAAAATGCCGAAAGAACTTTCCGGAAACTCGAAAAAAAATCTAAACACAACGAAAAATCCCAAAATTATTTCAATAGAATCGAAATAAAATTTCATTTTCGCTTGTTTCGATTCGACTTTTCCTTCTCGAGATATATCGCTTTCAATCTGTAATGTATCAGTGTTTCTTATCTACTAGACATCCTATCCCATAGTTCCGTTTATACTCGGATAAACAAACTCTTCCAGATATTGCTGTCAAACCGCTTGCAAATGCATACCTGGTAGTTTTTGGGGTCACTGATCACAAATCTGGAGTCAGAATCTCCGAATTCAAAATGGCGGATCCAATATGGCGGCTATGATTACCACGATCCGTAGTAAGTCACAAAAAATCCCGGAAAAGCTCTGGAGATCGGTTACTCGGGGGTTTTCAGGGTCGCTGATCTCAAATCTGCAGTCAGAATTTCCGAATTCAAAATGCCGGATCCAAAATGGCGGTTATGATTACCACGATCCATAGTAAGTCACCAAAAACACTGGAAAAGCTCTGGAGATCGGTTACGCGGGGGTTTTCGGGGTCGCTGATCTCAAATCTGGAGTCAGAATTTCCAAATTCAAAATGGAGGATCAAATATCGCGACTATCGTTGCCAAGGGCCATAGCCATAGTTGACCAAAATCTTGGAAATGGTCTTTTAAGTCGTCACTTGGAAGTTTCCCGATTCTCCGAGCTCGAATCTGCAGTCAAATATTCCAAGTACAGAATACCTACTGACCCACCCAATATGTTACAAAATGACGGATGTAATATAGTAGCTAGTCTTACATAAAGAACCTCACTTTGACTTCTTATGAAAACGTTGTCGCTGCTCCTGAAACGATCGTTTATATGACTTGCGCCTATAGACAGTCGATACATTATGTCTATGCAGAGACCAGCAGTAGTCCGCCATCATCCGCTCATCCCACCTACCTTGAAAATGCCGCTCCTTTTGTTTGAAATCCTGATGAACGCGTTCACCCATTTCTTCGCTGAATGCGCCATTATTCTCAGGAAAGTAGTCTAAATGAGAAAACAAAAAGTGCAATTTCATACTCATCGGGCACCCTAATTTTTGGAAATTCGTTAGCATCGTAGATACAATAGATTTGTACTTTGGATCTCGATAGTTTCCTAAAAAATTGTCTGTGACACTTTTGAAGCTCATCCAAGCATCTTTTTGTACGGGTGTCATGGTTTTTACAAAATCATCGTCTTTCATAAGTTTTCTAATATCAGGCCCAACAAATATGCCTTCTTTAAGTTTAGCATCCGACAAATGCTTAAACTTGGATGCAATGTACTGGAAACATTCGCCTTCTTTGTCTAAAGCTTTAGTAAATTGCTTCATAAAGCCAAGCTTGAGATGCAATGGAGGCAATAGGATTCGACGGGTGTCGACAAGACTCTCATGAATGACATTGTGTTCACCAACCTTCATCTGGATTCTTTGTGGCCAATTTTTCTTTACCCAGTGCTCCTGTCGGGAACGACTATTCCAAAGGCAGAGAAAACACGGATGTCTCGTGTTTCCCGACTGCAAACCTACTAAAATATTTATCATTTTGAAGTCACCACAAATCAACCATTTGTGCTCATTATAATAATTGACTTTTTCAAGAAGAAATTGAAAGCTTTCGTACGATTCTTTCAATACGGTGGAATGGCCAATGGGAATTGCCGCATATTTATTTCCATTATGAAGCAGTACTGCTTTAAGACTATCTGTTGAAGAATCTATAAAGAGTCGCCAGTTCTCCGGCTTATAAACTTCTTCTATCTCATATAAACTAATCAAACCTTTAATATCGTTGCAATATACAAGGGAATTCTCTTTAGTAAAATACTTCACGAACTTATTATCTCTTTTCCTGTAGACGGAAATTTTTGTCCCAGGGGATAGAAGATTTCTTTCTTTGAGTCTGGAAGCGCATAGATCTGCCAAATCTTTACTCAAATTCAATTCCCGCACAAAATCATCCAGAGCATTTTGATCAAAAAGTTGCGGTTTTCCGTCGTCAAAAGAAAATTCATCGTCACTGCTTTCGGCCTCGTCACTTTCAATCGTTTGCCTTTCTTGCTCCGCTTGTGGCTGAGGAACAGTATTTGTATTCCGTTCTATTTTTCCAATTTTTGGTGGTGTTACACTAAGCACCTTAGGATACACAAGCAAATGTTTATTTGTATGGTTTCTACCAGTTATATCACATCCACAAAAGTAGCAGCCATCATCATGATTTCTAGGTTCACGCCACACTACTGTTTCAATTACAACATCCTTTTTTATACTATTCCAGTTTTTCAAAGTTCGGCGACAATCTTCACAAATAGCGACAATCTTCACAAATAGAATTAGGAACCCAGGGTTTATTTAGATTTCTCATAGGCGTTTGATAACATTCTTCGAACTGTGCTCTTATTGTATCACTGATGTTTCTACGGTAAGTTTCTGCCTCAAACTTTCCGCAAACATTGCAAAATTTATTAACTTTATTTGCGCACGGGATTCTCGACATTGTAGATGACTAATCCGTTAGCCTGTCGCTCAAACACGATCTCTAACACGGAAAGTCTTATGTTTCTTGAAAGCACTGAGTGATCTACACTGGATGTACATCAGATCCATACATGCACACTACGACGTTAATGTATCTAATACCGTATTGATTTATTTATGGGTTGATGACTAATCCGTTAGCCTGTCGCTCAAACGCGATCTCTAACACGGAAAGTCTTGTTTTTCTTGAAAGCACTGGCTGATCTACACTGGATGTACATCAGATTCATACCTGCACACTACGACGTTAATGTATCTAATACCGTATTGATTTATTTATGGGTTGATGACTAATCCGTTAGCCTGTCGCTCAAACGCGAACTCTAACACGGAAAGTCTTGTTTTTCTTGAAAGCACTGGCTGATCTACACTGGATGTACATCAGATTCATACATGCACACTACGACGTTAATGTATCTAATACCGTATTGATTTATTTATGGGTTGATGACTAATCCGTTAGCCTGTCGCTCAAACGCGATCTCTAACACGGAAAGTCTTGTTTTTCTTGAAAGCACTGGCTGATCTACACTGGATGTACATCAGATTCATACATGCACACTACGACGTTAATGTATCTAATACCGTATTAATTTATTTATGGGTTGATGACTAATCCGGTAGCCTGTCGCTCAAACGCGATCTCTAACACGGAAAGTCTTGTTTTTCTTGAAAGCACTGGCTGATCTACACTGGCTGTACATCAGATTCATACATGCACACTACGACGATCATGTATCTAATACCGTATTGATTCAGATTTCAAACAAAAGGAGCGGCATTTTCAAGGTAGGTGCGATGAGCGGATGATGGCGGACTATTGCTGGTCTCTGCATAGACATAATGTATCGACTGTCTATAGGCGCAAGTCATATAAACGATCGTTTCAGGAGCAGCGACAACGTTTTCATAAGAAGTCAAAGTGAGGTTCTTTATGTAAGACTAGCTGCTATATTACATCCGTCATTTTGTAACATATTGGGTGGGTCAGTAGGTATTCTGTACTTGGAATATTTGACTGCAGATTCGAGCTCGGAGAATCGGGAAACTTCCAAGTGACGACTTAAAAGACCATTTCCAAGATTTTGGTCAACTATGGCTATGGCCCTTGGCAACGATAGTCGCGATATTTGATCCTCCATTTTGAATTTGGAAATTCTGACTCCAGATTTGAGATCAGCGACCCCGAAAACCCCCGCGTAACCGATCTCCAGAGCTTTTCCAGTGTTTTTGGTGACTTACTATGGATCGTGGTAATCATAACCGCCATTTTGGATCCGCCATTTTGAATACGGAAATTCTGACTCCAGATTTGAGATCAGCGACCCCGAAAACCCCCGAGTAACCGATCTCCAGAGCTTTTCTGGGATTTTTTGTGACTTACTACGGATCCTGGTAAGCATAGCCGCCATATTGGATCCGCCATTTTGAATTCGGAGATTCTAACTCCAGATTTGTGATCAGTGACCCCAAAAACTACCTGGTATGCATTTGCAAGCAGTTTGACAGCAATATCAGGAAGAGTTTGTTTATCCGAGTATAAACGGGGCTATGGGATAGGATGTCTAGTAGATAAGAAACACTGATTCATTACAGATTGAAATCGATATATCTCGAGAAGGAAAAGTCGAATCGAAACAAGCGAAAATGAATTTTGAAGGGCAAGACTAGTACTTTCAGATGCCGCTGGCCGTTTTGTATTAAAAAATCAGTTGGCGGCATAACATAACCTCAAAAACAGCCAAAAACGGTGATTTTTGCACTTTTAGGTTAGGATATCTCGAAAACCTGAGGTGATAGAGCAATTCGGAGGCCGGATTTGGATTCAGCGTGCCAAAAACCTTCGGAAAAGTATGGTCTGGTCTCTGGGTCAAAAATCTTGTCCCGCTGTGTAATTTTCCAACTTTCAAGAAAAATACCGAAAATACTGCCCGGAAAATCTAAATAGTAAATTCAAACCTCAGATACCAACAAACTTTCGAAAAATAATCCAAAAAGTTTCTGGATAATCAAAAGATAATTGTCAATCGCAAGAAAAGCTCCCAAAAAAATCCCGGAAAATCAAAACATAATTTTCCAACTTTCAAGAAAAATGCGAAATAACTTTCCGGAAACTCGAAAAAAAAATTTAATCACAACAAAAACTCCCAAAATTATTTCAGTAGAATCGAAAAAAAATTTCTAAACTTTGCAGAAAGACTCCGAAATATTTAAAAATAATTATCGAAAAAATATCCGGGAAATTGAAAGATAATTTTCCAACTTTCAAGAAAAATACCGAAAATACTGCCCGGAAAATCTAAATAGAAAATTCAAACCTCAGATACCAACAAACTTTCGAAAAATAATCCAAAAAGTTTCTGGATAATCAAAAGATAATTGTCAATCGCAAGAAAAGCTCCCAAAAAAATCCCGGAAAATCAAAAGATAATTTTCCAACTTTCAAGAAAAATGCGAAATAACTTTCCGGAAACTCGAAAAAAAAATTTAATCACAACAAAAACTCCCAAAATTATTTCAGTAGAATCGAAAAAAAATTTCTAAACTTTGCAGAAAGACTCCGAAATATTTAAAAATAATTATCGAAAAAATATCCGGGAAATTGAAAGATAATTTTCAAACTTTTAACAAAAATACCGAAAATACTTTCCGGAAATTCTAAAAAAAAATCAAACAACAGTTACCTCCAAACTTTCGAGAAAAAATCCAAAAAAGTTCCTGGATAATCAAAAGATAATTGTCAAACGCAAGAAAAGCTCATAACAAAATCCTGGATAATCAAAAGACAATTATCTAACTTTCAAGAAAAATGCCGAACATACTTTCCGGAAAATCTAAAAAAAAAATCAAACAACAGATACCTCCAAACTTTCGAAAAAAAATGCAAAAATGTTCCTGGATAATCTAAAGATAATTGTCGAACGCAAGAATATCTCGCTACAAAATCCCGGAAAATCAAAAGATAATTTTCCAAATTTCCAGAAAAATGCCGAAAGAACTTTCCGGAAACTCGAAAAAAAATCTAAACACAACCAAAACTCCAAAAATTATTTCAATAGAATCGAAAAAAAATTACTAAACTTTGCAGAAAGACTCCGAAATATTTATAAATAATTATCCACAAAATATCCGGGAAATTGAAAGATAATTTTCAAACTTTCAAGAAAAATACGGAAAATACTTTCCGGAAAATCTAAAAAAAAATCAAACAACAGATACCACCAAACTTTCGAGAAAAAATCCAAAAAAGTTCCTGAATAATCAAAAGATAATTGTCAAACGCAAGAAAAGCTCCCAAAAATATCCCGGAAAATCATAAGATAATTTTCCAACTTTCAAGAAAAATGCCGAAAGAACTTTCCGGATACTAGAAAAAAATCTAAAAACAACAAAAAACCCAAAATTATTTCAATAGAATCGAAATAAAATTTCTACACTTTGAAGAAAGACTCCGAAAAATTTAAAAATGATTAACCAAGAAAATATCCGGAAAATTGAAAAATAATTTTCAAACTTTTAAGAAAAATACCGAAAATACTTTCCGGAAAATATAAAAAAAAAAATCAAACAACAGATACCACCAAACTTTCTAAAAATAATCCAAAAATGTTCCTGGATAATCAAAAGATAATTGTCAAACGCAAGAAAAGCTCCCAACAAAATCCCGGAAAATCAAAAGATAATTTTCCAACTTTCAAGAAAAATACCAAAAATACTTTCCGTAAAATTTTAAAAAAAAGTTCAATCAACAGATACCCCCAAACTTTCGAATAAAAAAGCATAAATGTTCCTGGATAAACAAAAGATAATTGTCAAACGCAAGAAAAGCTCATAACAAAATCCCGGAAAATCAAAAGATAATTTTCCAACTTTCAAGAAAAATGCTGACAAAACTTTCCGGAAACTCGAAAAAAAATCTAAACACAACAAAAACTCCCAAAATTATTTCAATCGAATCGAAATAAAATCTCTAAACTTTGAAGAAAGACTCCGAAAACTATAAAAATGATTAACCAAACAAAATCCGGAAAATTGAAAGATAATTTTCCAACTTTCAAGAAAAATACCGAAAATACTTTCCGGCAATTGTAAAAAAAAATTTCAAACAACAGATACCAACAAACTGTCGAGAAAAAATCCAAAAAAGTTCCTGGATAATCAAAAGATAATTGTCAAACCCAAGAAAAGCTCCCAACAAAATCCCGGAAAATCAAAAGATAATTTTCCAACTTTCAAGAAAAATACCGAAAATACTTTCCGGAAAATCTAAAAAATAATTCAAACCACAGATAACAACAAACTATCCAGAAAAAATGCAAAAAAGTTCCTGGATAATGTACAGATAATTGTCAAACGCAAGAAAAGCTCCCAATACAATCCCGGAAAATCGAAAGATAATTTTCCAACTTTCAAGAAAAATGCCGAAAGAACTTTCCGGATACTCGAAATAAAATCTAAACACAACAAAAAATCCATAAATTATTTCAATAGAATCGAAATAAAATTTCTAAACTTTGAAGAAAGACTCCGAAAAATTTAAATGTGATTAACCAAAAAAATATCCGGAAAATTGAAAAATAATTTTCAAACTTTTAAGAAAAATACCGAAAATACTTTACGGAAAATTTAAAAAAAAAGTTCAATCAACAGATACCCCCAAACTTTCGAATAATAAAACAAAAAAGTTCCTGGATAATCAAAAGATAATTGTCAAACGCAAGAAAAGCTCCCAAAAAAATCCCGGAAAATCAAAAGATAATTTTCCAACTTTCAAGAAAAATGCCGAAAGAACTTTCCGGAAACTAGAAAAAAAATCTAAACACAACGAAAAATCCCAAAATTATTTCAATAGAATCGAAATAAAATTTCTAAACTTTGAAGAAAGACTCCGAAAAATTTAAAAATGATTAACCAACAAAAAAATCTGGAAAATTGAAAGATAATTTTCAAACTTTTAAGAAAAATACCAAAAATACTTTCCGGAAAATCTAAAAAAAAAATCAAACAACAGATACCACCAAACTTTCGAGAAATAATCCAAAAAAGTTCCTGGATAATCAAAAGATAATTGTCAAACGCAAAAAAAGCTCCCAAACATATCCCGGAAAATCATAAGATAATCTTCCAACTTTCAAGAAAAATGCTGACAAAACTTTTTGGAAACTCGAAAAAAAATCTAAACACAACAAAAACTCCCAAAATTATTTCAATCGAATCGAAATAAAATTCCTAAACTTTGAAGAAAGACTCCGAAAACTATAAAAATGATTAACCAAACAAAATCCGGAAAATTGAAAGATAATTTTCCAACTATCAAGAAAAATACCGAAAATACTTTCCGGCAATTGTAAAAAAAAATTTCAAACAACAGATACCAACAAACTGTCGAGAAAAAATCCAAAAAAGTTCCTGAATAATCAAAAGATAATTGTCAAACGAAAGAAAAGCTCCCAAAAAAATCCCGGAAAATCATAACATAATTTTCCAACTTTCAAGGAAAATACGAAATAACTTTCCGGAAAATCGAAAAAAAAATTTAAACACAACCAAAACTCCCAAAATTATTACAGTAGAATCAAAAAAAATTTCTAAACTTTGCAGAAAGACTCCGAAAAATTTAAAAATGATTAACCAACCAAAAAAAACTGGAAAATTGAAAGATAATTTTCCAACTTTCAAGAAAAATACCGAAAATACATCCCGAAAAATCTAAATAGAAAATTCAAACCTCAGATACCAACAAACTTTCGAGAAATAATCCAAAAAGTTTCTGGATAATCAAAAGATAATTGTCAATCGCAAGAAAAGCTCCCAAAAAAATCCCGGAAAATCAAAACATAATTTTCCAACTTTCAAGAAAAATACGAAATAACTTTCCGGAAACTCGAAAAAAAAATTTAAACACAACCAAAACTTCCAAAATTATTACAGTAGAATCAAAAAAAATTTCTAAACTTTGCAGAAAGACTCCGAAATATTTAAAAATAATTATCGAAAATATATCCGGGAAATTGAAAGATAATTTTCAAACTTTTAACAAAAATACCGAAAATACTTTCCGGAAATTCTAAAAAAAAAAATCAAACAACAGATACCACCAAATTTTCGAGAAAAAATCCAAAAAAGTTCCTGGATAATCAAAAGATAATTGTCAAACGCAAGAAAAGCTCATAACAAAATCCTGGATAATCAAAAGATAATTTTCTAACTTTCAAGAAAAATGCCGAACATACTTTCCGGAAAATCTAAAAAAAAAATCAAACAACAGATACCTCCAAACTTTCGAAAAAAAATGCAAAAATGTTCCTGGATAATCTAAAGATAATTGTCAAACGCAAGAAAATCTCCCAACAAAATCCCGGAAAATCAAAAGATAATTTTCCTAATTTCTTGAAATTAAATTAAATTAAAAGAAAAATGCCGAAAGAACTTTCCGAAAACTCGAAAAAAATCTAAACAGAACAAAAAACCCAAAATTATTTCGATAGAATCGGAATAAAATCTCTAAACTTTGAAGAAAGACACCGAAAAATTTTAAAATGATTAACCAAAAAAATATCCGGAAAATTAAAAAATAATTTTCTAACTTTTAAGAAAAATACCAAAAATACTTTCCGGATAATCTAAAAAAAAAATCAAACAACAGATACCACCAAACTTTCGAGAAATAATCCAAAAAAGTTCCTGGATAATCAAAAGATAATTGTCAAACGCAAGAAAAGCTCCCAAAAATATCCCGGAAAATCAAAAGATAATTTTCCAACTTTCAAGAAAAATACCGAAAATACTTTCCGGAAAATCTAAAAAATAATTCAAACCACAGATACCAACAAACTATCCAGAAAAAATGCAAAAAAGTTCCTGGATAATGTACAGATAATTGTCAAACGCAAGAAAAGCTCCCAATACAATCCCGGAAAATCGAAAGATAATTTTCCAACTTTCAAGAAAAATGCCGAAAGAACTTTCCGGATACTCGAAATAAAATCTAAACACAACAAAAAATCCATAAATTATTTCAATAGAATCGAAATAAAATTTCTAAACTTTGAAGAAAGACTCCGAAAAATTTAAATGTGATTAACCAAAAAAATATCCGGAAAATTGAAAAATAATTTTCAAACTTTTAAGAAAAATACCGAAAATACTTTACGGAAAATTTAAAAAAAAAGTTCAATCAACAGATACCCCCAAACTTTCGAATAATAAAACAAAAAAGTTCCTGGATAATCAAAAGATAATTGTCAAACGCAAGAAAAGCTCCCAAAAATATCCCGGAAAATCATAAGATAATTTTCCAACTTTCAAGAAAAATGCTGACAAACCTTTCCAAATTAAAAAAAAAATTCCATCTTTTAAGAAAAATACCGAAAATACTTTACGGAAAATTTAAAAAATAAGTTCAATCAACAGATACCCCCAAACTTTCGAATAATAAAACAAAAAAGTTCCTGGATAATCAAAAGATAATTGTCAAACGCAAGAAAAGCTCCCAAAAAAATCCCGGAAAATCAAAAGATAATTTTCCAACTTTCAAGAAAAATGCCGAAAGAACTTTCCGGAAACTCGAAAAAAAATCTAAACACAACGAAAAATCCCAGAATTATTTCAATAGAATCGAAATAAAATTTCTAAACTTTGAAGAAAGACTCCGAAAAATTTAAAAATGATTAAGCAAACAAAATCCGGAAAATTGAAAGATAATTTTCCAACTTTTAAGAAAAATACCAAAAATACTTTCCGGAAAATCTAAAAAAAAAATCAAACAACAGATACCACCAAACTTTCGAGAAATAATCCAAAAAAGTTCCTGGATAATCAAAAGATAATTGTCAAACGCAAAAAAAGCTCCCAAACATATCCCGGAAAATCATAAGATAATCTTCCAACTTTCAAGAAAAATGCTGACAAAACTTTTTGGAAACTCGAAAAAAAATCTAAACACAACAAAAACTCCCAAAATTATTTCAATCGAATCGAAATAAAATTCCTAAACTTTGAAGAAAGACTCCGAAAACTATAAAAATGATTAACCAAACAAAATCCGGAAAATTGAAAGATAATTTTCCAACTATCAAGAAAAATACCGAAAATACTTTCCGGCAATTGTAAAAAAAAATTTCAAACAACAGATACCAACAAACTGTCGAGAAAAAATCCAAAAAAGTTCCTGAATAATCAAAAGATAATTGTCAAACGAAAGAAAAGCTCCCAAAAAAATCCCGGAAAATCATAACATAATTTTCCAACTTTCAAGGAAAATACGAAATAACTTTCCGGAAAATCGAAAAAAAAATTTAAACACAACCAAAACTCCCAAAATTATTACAGTAGAATCAAAAAAAATTTCTAAACTTTGCAGAAAGACTCCGAAAAATTTAAAAATGATTAACCAACCAAAAAAAACTGGAAAATTGAAAGATAATTTTCCAACTTTCAAGAAAAATACCGAAAATACATCCCGAAAAATCTAAATAGAAAATTCAAACCTCAGATACCAACAAACTTTCGAGAAATAATCCAAAAAGTTTCTGGATAATCAAAAGATAATTGTCAATCGCAAGAAAAGCTCCCAAAAAAATCCCGGAAAATCAAAACATAATTTTCCAACTTTCAAGAAAAATACGAAATAACTTTCCGGAAACTCGAAAAAAAAATTTAAACACAACCAAAACTTCCAAAATTATTACAGTAGAATCAAAAAAAATTTCTAAACTTTGCAGAAAGACTCCGAAATATTTAAAAATAATTATCGAAAATATATCCGGGAAATTGAAAGATAATTTTCAAACTTTTAACAAAAATACCGAAAATACTTTCCGGAAATTCTAAAAAAAAAAATCAAACAACAGATACCACCAAATTTTCGAGAAAAAATCCAAAAAAGTTCCTGGATAATCAAAAGATAATTGTCAAACGCAAGAAAAGCTCATAACAAAATCCTGGATAATCAAAAGATAATTTTCTAACTTTCAAGAAAAATGCCGAACATACTTTCCGGAAAATCTAAAAAAAAAATCAAACAACAGATACCTCCAAACTTTCGAAAAAAAATGCAAAAATGTTCCTGGATAATCTAAAGATAATTGTCAAACGCAAGAAAATCTCCCAACAAAATCCCGGAAAATCAAAAGATAATTTTCCTAATTTCTTGAAATTAAATTAAATTAAAAGAAAAATGCCGAAAGAACTTTCCGAAAACTCGAAAAAAATCTAAACAGAACAAAAAACCCAAAATTATTTCGATAGAATCGGAATAAAATCTCTAAACTTTGAAGAAAGACACCGAAAAATTTTAAAATGATTAACCAAAAAAATATCCGGAAAATTAAAAAATAATTTTCTAACTTTTAAGAAAAATACCAAAAATACTTTCCGGATAATCTAAAAAAAAAATCAAACTACAGATACCACCAAACTTTCGAGAAATAATCCAAAAAAGTTCCTGGATAATCAAAAGATAATTGTCAAACGCAAGAAAAGCTCCCAAAAATATCCCGGAAAATCAAAAGATAATTTTCCAACTTTCAAGAAAAATACCGAAAATACTTTCCGGAAAATCTAAAAAATAATTCAAACCACAGATACCAACAAACTATCCAGAAAAAATGCAAAAAAGTTCCTGGATAATGTACAGATAATTGTCAAACGCAAGAAAAGCTCCCAATACAATCCCGGAAAATCGAAAGATAATTTTCCAACTTTCAAGAAAAATGCCGAAAGAACTTTCCGGATACTCGAAATAAAATCTAAACACAACAAAAAATCCATAAATTATTTCAATAGAATCGAAATAAAATTTCTAAACTTTGAAGAAAGACTCCGAAAAATTTAAATGTGATTAACCAAAAAAATATCCGGAAAATTGAAAAATAATTTTCAAACTTTTAAGAAAAATACCGAAAATACTTTACGGAAAATTTAAAAAAAAAGTTCAATCAACAGATACCCCCAAACTTTCGAATAATAAAACAAAAAAGTTCCTGGATAATCAAAAGATAATTGTCAAACGCAAGAAAAGCTCCCAAAAATATCCCGGAAAATCATAAGATAATTTTCCAACTTTCAAGAAAAATGCTGACAAACCTTTCCAAATTAAAAAAAAAATTCCATCTTTTAAGAAAAATACCGAAAATACTTTACGGAAAATTTAAAAAATAAGTTCAATCAACAGATACCCCCAAACTTTCGAATAATAAAACAAAAAAGTTCCTGGATAATCAAAAGATAATTGTCAAACGCAAGAAAAGCTCCCAAAAAAATCCCGGAAAATCAAAAGATAATTTTCCAACTTTCAAGAAAAATGCCGAAAGAACTTTCCGGAAACTCGAAAAAAAATCTAAACACAACGAAAAATCCCAGAATTATTTCAATAGAATCGAAATAAAATTTCTAAACTTTGAAGAAAGACTCCGAAAAATTTAAAAATGATTAAGCAAACAAAATCCGGAAAATTGAAAGATAATTTTCCAACTTTCAAGAAAAATACCAAAAATACTTCCCGGAAAATCTAAAAAAAAAATCAAACAACAGATACCACCAAACTTTCGAGAAATAATCGAAAAAAGTTCCTGGATAATCAAAAGATAATTGTCAAACGCAAGAAAAGCTCCCAAACATATCCCGGAAAATCATAAGATAATTTTCCAACTTTCAAGAAAAATGCTGACAAAACTTTTTGGAAACTCGAAAAAAAATCTAAACACAACAAAAACTCCCAAAATTATTTCAATCGAATCGAAATAAAATTCCTAAACTTTGAAGAAAGACTCCGAAAATTATAAAAATGATTAAACAAACAAAATCCGGAAAATTGAAAGATAATTTTCCAACTTTCAAGAAAAATACCGAAAATACTTTCCGGCAATTGTAAAAAAAAATTTCAAACAACAGATACCAACAAACTGTCGAGAAAAAATCCAAAAAAGTTCCTGAATAATCAAAAGATAATTGTCAAACGAAAGAAAAGCTCCCAAAAAAATCCCGGAATATCATAACATAATATTCCAACTTTCAAGGAAAATACGAAATAACTTTCCGGAAACTCGAAAAAAAAATTTAAACACAACCAAAACTCCCAAAATTATTACAGTAGAATCAAAAAAAATTTCTAAACTTTGCAGAAAGACTCCGAAAAATTTAAAAATGATTAACCAACCAAAAAAACTGGAAAATTGAAAGATAATTTTCCAACTTTCAAGAAAAATACCGAAAATACTTCCCGGAAAATCTAAATAGAAAATTCAAACCTCAGATACCAACAAACTTTCGAGAAATAATCCAAAAAGTTTCTGGATAATCAAAAGATAATTGTCAATCGCAAGAAAAGCTCCCAAAAAAATCCCGGAAAATCAAAACATAATTTTCCAACTTTCAAGAAAAATACGAAATAACTTTCCGGAAACTCGAAAAAAAAATTTAAACACAACCAAAACTTCCAAAATTATTACAGTAGAATCAAAAAAAATTTCTAAACTTTGCAGAAAGACTCCGAAATATTTAAAAATAATTATCGAAAAAATATCCGGGAAATTGAAAGATAATTTTCATCTTTTAACAAAAATACCGAAAATACTTTCCGGAAATTCTAAAAAAAAAAATCAAACAACAGATACCACCAAATTTTCGAGAAAAATCCAAAAAAGTTCCTGGATAATCAAAAGATAATTGTCAAACGCAAGAAAAGCTCATAACAAAATCCTGGATAATCAAAAGATAATTTTCTAACTTTCAAGAAAAATGCCGAACATACTTTCCGGAAAATCTAAAAAAAAAATCAAACAACAGATACCTCCAAACTTTCGAAAAAAAATGCAAAAATGTTCCTGGATAATCTAAAGATAATTGTCAAACGCAAGAAAATCTCCCAACAAAATCCCGGAAAATCAAAAGATAATTTTCCTAATTTCTTGAAATTAAATTAAATTAAAAGAAAAATGCCGAAAGAACTTTCCGAAAACTCGAAAAAAAATCTAAACACAACCAAAACTCCAAAAATAATTTCAATAGAATCGAAAAAAAATTACTAAACTTTGCAGAAAGACTCCGAAATATTTATAAATAATTATCCACAAAATATCCGGGAAATTGAAAGATAATTTTCAAACTTTCAAGAAAAATACCGAAAATACTTTCCGGAAAATCTAAAAAAAAAATCAAAAAACAGATACCACCAAACTTTCGAGAAAAAATCCAAAAAAGTTCCTGAATAATCAAAAGATAATTGTCAAACGCAAGAAAAGCTCCCAAAAATATCCCGGAAAATCATAAGATAATTTTCCAACTTTCAAGAAAAATGCCGAAAGAACTTTCCGGATACTAGAAAAAAATCTAAACAGAACAAAAAACCCAAAATTATTTCAATAGAATCGGAATAAAATCTCTAAACTTTGAAGAAAGACACCGAAAAATTTTAAAATGATTAACCAAAAAAATATCCGGAAAATTAAAAAATAATTTTCTAACTTTTAAGAAAAATACCAAAAATACTTTCCGGATAATCTAAAAAAAAAATCAAACAACAGATACCACCAAACTTTCGAGAAATAATCCAAAAAAGTTCCTGGATAATCAAAAGATAATTGTCAAACGCAAGAAAAGCTCCCAAAAATATCCCGGAAAATCATAAGATAATTTTCCAACTTTCAAGAAAAATGCTGACAAACCTTTCCAAATTGAAAAAAAAATTCCAACTTTTAAGAAAAATACCGAAAATACTTTACGGAAAATTTAAAAAATAAGTTCAATCAACAGATACCCCCAAACTTTCGAATAATAAAACAAAAAAGTTCCTGGATAATCAAAAGATAATTGTCAAACGCAAGAAAAGCTCCCAAAAAAATCCCGGAAAATCAAAAGATAATTTTCCAACTTTCAAGAAAAATGCCGAAAGAACTTTCCGGAAACTCGAAAAAAAATCTAAACACAACGAAAAATCCCAGAATTATTTCAATAGAATCGAAATAAAATTTCTAAACTTTGAAGAAAGACTCCGAAAAATTTAAAAATGATTAAGCAAACAAAATCCGGAAAATTGAAAGATAATTTTCCAACTTTCAAGAAAAATACCAAAAATACTTCCCGGAAAATCTAAAAAAAAAATCAAACAACAGATACCACCAAACTTTCGAGAAATAATCGAAAAAAGTTCCTGGATAATCAAAAGATAATTGTCAAACGCAAGAAAAGCTCCCAAACATATCCCGGAAAATCATAAGATAATTTTCCAACTTTCAAGAAAAATGCTGACAAAACTTTTTGGAAACTCGAAAAAAAATCTAAACACAACAAAAACTCCCAAAATTATTTCAATCGAATCGAAATAAAATTCCTAAACTTTGAAGAAAGACTCCGAAAACTATAAAAATGATTAAACAAACAAAGTCCGGAAAATTGAAAGATAATTTTCCAACTTGTTGTGTACATAATTATTGCAAAATAATTTTATTAAAATTGTTTTGAAGGGGGTTCTTAAAATATTATTTTTAAGTTTAAAATAATATTTTGTGCTTTATTAAAAAAAAAGAAAAACAATTATTAATTTACATAAAACCAATCCATTATATAAAACATAATACGCGCGTTGGCTTATGATCCGATGATCTAAGTCTGACTGAACTAGTAAAATCTTATATCTAATCGCAAGCAATAAACGTATAAAAAGTAAATTTAATCCGCCGATAATCTTATAATAGAATCTTACAAACTAAAATAAACGTTGAAACATACATCCGTCCTCCGCAACTCTTCGCTCCGCGACCCCTGTCTGATGATGATCTTGATGAAACGGGAAATTCTAGTAGATGTTGGTTTGTTCCTGAAGAAAACGTTACGAATCTTGATCGGCGGTTGAGGTGAGAGCGGTGAGATATGAGAGCTTGACTGGACTCGATGATTCGCTCTCGTATCGGATCCGTACTGTATCAGTCGAGCGTCCTCGACATCGATAAGCGAAGGCACACACGATACTTAGAGTCTAATTTACTTATTCTACTTTCTTTTGATCGCATTCGAAAGGTCGATCTTGCTTAGAAGTCAGAGCTCAACTGCCGATCAAGATTCGTAACGTTTTCTTCAGGAACAAACCAACATCTACTAGAATTTCCCGTTTCATCAAGATCATCATCAGACAGGGGTCGCGGAGCGAAGAGTTGCGGAGGACGGATGTATGTTTCAACGTTTATTTTAGTTTGTAAGATTCTATTATAAGATTATCGGCGGATTAAATTTACTTTTTATACGTTTATTGCTTGCGATTAGATATAAGATTTTACTAGTTCAGTCAGACTTAGATCATCGGATCATAAGCCAACGCGCGTATTATGTTTTATATAATGGATTGGTTTTATGTAAATTAATAATTGTTTTTCTTTTTTTTTAATAAAGCACAAAATATTATTTTAAACTTAAAAATAATATTTTAAGAACCCCCTTCAAAACAATTTTAATAAAATTATTTTGCAATAATTATGTACACAACAATTGGCGCCCAACGTGGGGTCCGAAGTAATCAACGGCGACAAGTTGGTTTGGCTTTTCCGCCTTAATTTGCAAAAAACGACCTGACATGGTTTTATTCAAGTACTTCGTTCGCTGACATAGATCGCAACACCGAATCGCGTTTTTTATCGTTTTCCACATTCCTCTCCACCAGAATGATTTTTTGATTTCAGCGAAAGTTTTATATAACCCCCCATGCCCAATTCGCAGGTGCATTTCGTTTATAAGACGTTCTTGGAAAGAAAGCGGGACTACTAATTTCCATTTATCATCATTGGCGCTCTTGTGAAAAATCAAATTATTATAAATTTTATAATCCGGTCTACTATCGATTTCAATGTTCCTTTTTAAGGACGCAAGAGCGGCATCTTGCTCTTGCATTTCTTTAAAATGTTTGAATTCTGGAAACCATGCATCAATTATTTTGATTGAAGCCGTATCACTGCTAAAAAGGCTATCATACTTACATAGTAGATCGCTGTCCGACGCTTGATCCTTTGGCGAAAAGCGACTAAAATAATAGGCTATGACATTGTCGCTGCCTTTGCAATGCTCAATATCATAGTCGAATTGTCGTAGAATAAGCGTCCAACGCATCAATCTAGATGTATAATACGATGTTTTCAACAGGAAAACTAGTGCTTGATGATCTGTTATTATTTTGAATTTTTTACCGAGCAAGTAATATTTTAATTTAAGGACGGCATATACTATAGCTAGAAGTTCTAATTCGGAAGTCGAATAATTAGACTCATATGGAGTTAGACACCTACTTACAAGAGCAATTATTTTTTTATTCTCTTCGTCATCATATTGGTATAATACTCCGCTGATACCTTGCTTGCTAGCATCAGTTTGTAAATAAAATGACCGATCAATCGAATAATGATTTAAAAGTACATGTTCAGCAAATTGATTCTTTAATTTTTTGAACGCGATTGAATGTTCTTTTTCCCACTTAAATTTTGATTTTTCACTTAAAAGCTTCCTAAACGGATCTATATATGACGAATACTGCTTTGCAAAAATACGGTAATAATTACAAACACCTATACAACTTTGTAATTCTTTTCTGCTTCGTGGCTCCGGCATATTTAAAATTGCTTTTATTCTATCAGGATCGGGAGTCACGCCCGTGGCACTCAATATAAAACCCAAAAAGGGGATTTTCTCTTGACACAGCTGAGTTTTTTCAAATTTAAGCGTTAACCCGGCATTTTTTAGTTTACTAAAAAAATATCGAAGGTGCGACACGTGCTCTGTAAACGTCCGCTATCTAATAATCCCGTCGTCGACGTACAATGTAATAAACTCTTTATCTTCGTTAGATGAAAATATAAAGTTGAGTGCACGCACAAAAACAGACCCCGATACCTTGATGCCAAACGGAACCCGACAAAAAACATATGTTTTGCCGTCAACTACAAAAGCTGTATATTTTCTGGATTTTTTGCTAAGCGGAATTTGGAAATAACCTTCCGTCATATCTGTGCTAGTAAAGAATCTACGACCCTCATTGTTTTGAATGATCTCGTCGATTCTCTGAGGTTTTTCAACGTCGGCATCTATATAATTATTTAACTGTCGCGCATCGAGACATATTCGCACCTTGCCGCTTTTTTTTAAAACTATACGTAAAGGGTTGCAGTACGGACTCGAATCTCTCTCAATTATACCGTTATCGAGCATTCTTTGAATTTCCTCGAGTACTTTTTCTTTATAGGCTAAAGGGATCGAATACGATTTTTGAATGATTGGGTATTTTGCATTTAATTTAAGTTCGTATTCAAAATTATTTATTTTCCCGGGTTTGTCAGAAAATACTTCTTGAAATTCTATAAGTAAATTTTTTAACGTCTTTTTCTCGATCTCGTTTAATGATGGTATTTGATTTAACTGTGCTCTTATTGTATCACTGATGTTTCTACGGTAAGTTTCTGCCTCAAACTTTCCGCAAACATTGCAAAATTTATTAACTTTATTTGCGCACGGGATTCTCGACATTGTAGATGACTAATCCGTTAGCCTGTCGCTCAAACACGATCTCTAACACGGAAAGTCTTATGTTTCTTGAAAGCACTGAGTGATCTACACTGGATGTACATCAGATCCATACATGCACACTACGACGTTAATGTATCTAATACCGTATTGATTTATTTATGGGTTGATGACTAATCCGTTAGCCTGTCGCTCAAACGCGATCTCTAACACGGAAAGTCTTGTTTTTCTTGAAAGCACTGGCTGATCTACACTGGATGTACATCAGATTCATACCTGCACACTACGACGTTAATGTATCTAATACCGTATTGATTTATTTATGGGTTGATGACTAATCCGTTAGCCTGTCGCTCAAACGCGAACTCTAACACGGAAAGTCTTGTTTTTCTTGAAAGCACTGGCTGATCTACACTGGATGTACATCAGATTCATACATGCACACTACGACGTTAATGTATCTAATACCGTATTGATTTATTTATGGGTTGATGACTAATCCGTTAGCCTGTCGCTCAAACGCGATCTCTAACACGGAAAGTCTTGTTTTTCTTGAAAGCACTGGCTGATCTACACTGGATGTACATCAGATTCATACATGCACACTACGACGTTAATGTATCTAATACCGTATTAATTTATTTATGGGTTGATGACTAATCCGGTAGCCTGTCGCTCAAACGCGATCTCTAACACGGAAAGTCTTGTTTTTCTTGAAAGCACTGGCTGATCTACACTGGCTGTACATCAGATTCATACATGCACACTACGACGATCATGTATCTAATACCGTATTGATTCAGATTTCAAACAAAAGGAGCGGCATTTTCAAGGTAGGTGCGATGAGCGGATGATGGCGGACTATTGCTGGTCTCTGCATAGACATAATGTATCGACTGTCTATAGGCGCAAGTCATATAAACGATCGTTTCAGGAGCAGCGACAACGTTTTCATAAGAAGTCAAAGTGAGGTTCTTTATGTAAGACTAGCTGCTATATTACATCCGTCATTTTGTAACATATTGGGTGGGTCAGTAGGTATTCTGTACTTGGAATATTTGACTGCAGATTCGAGCTCGGAGAATCGGGAAACTTCCAAGTGACGACTTAAAAGACCATTTCCAAGATTTTGGTCAACTATGGCTATGGCCCTTGGCAACGATAGTCGCGATATTTGATCCTCCATTTTGAATTTGGAAATTCTGACTCCAGATTTGAGATCAGCGACCCCGAAAACCCCCGCGTAACCGATCTCCAGAGCTTTTCCAGTGTTTTTGGTGACTTACTATGGATCGTGGTAATCATAACCGCCATTTTGGATCCGCCATTTTGAATACGGAAATTCTGACTCCAGATTTGAGATCAGCGACCCCGAAAACCCCCGAGTAACCGATCTCCAGAGCTTTTCCGGGATTTTTTGTGACTTACTACGGATCGTGGTAAGCATAGCCGCCATATTGCATCCGCCATTTTGAATTCGGAGATTCTAACTCCAGATTTGTGATCAGTGACCCCAAAAACTACCTGGTATGCATTTGCAAGCAGTTTGACAGCAATATCAGGAAGAGTTTGTTTATCCGAGTATAAACGGGGCTATGGGATAGGATGTCTAGTAGATAAGAAACACTGATTCATTACAGATTGAAATCGATATATCTCGAGAAGGAAAAGTCGAATCGAAACAAGCGAAAATGAATTTTGAAGGGCAAGACTAGTACTTTCAGATGCCGCTGGCCGTTTTGTATTAAAAAATCAGTTGGCGGCATAACATAACCTCAAAAACAGCCAAAAACGGTGATTTTTGCACTTTTAGGTTAGGATATCTCGAAAACCTGAGGTGATAGAGCAATTCTGAGGCCGGATTTGGATTCAGCGTGCCAAAAACCTTCGGAAAAGTATGGTCTGGTCTCTGGGTTAAAAATCTTGTCGGCCTATGTAATTTTCCAACTTTCAAGAAAAATACCGAAAATACTGCCCGGAAAATCTAAATAGTAAATTCAAACCTCAGATACCAACAAACTTTCGAAAAATAATCCAAAAAGTTTCTGGATAATCAAAAGATAATTGTCAATCGCAAGAAAAGCTCCCAAAAAAATCCCGGAAAATCAAAACATAATTTTCCAACTTTCAAGAAAAATGCGAAATAACTTTCCGGAAACTCGAAAAAAAAATTTAATCACAACAAAAACTCCCAAAATTATTTCAGTAGAATCGAAAAAAAATTTCTAAACTTTGCAGAAAGACTCCGAAATATTTAAAAATAATTATCGAAAAAATATCCGGGAAATTGAAAGATAATTTTCCAACTTTCAAGAAAAATACCGAAAATACTGCCCGGAAAATCTAAATAGAAAATTCAAACCTCAGATACCAACAAACTTTCGAAAAATAATCCAAAAAGTTTCTGGATAATCAAAAGATAATTGTCAATCGCAAGAAAAGCTCCCAAAAAAATCCCGGAAAATCAAAAGATAATTTTCCAACTTTCAAGAAAAATGCGAAATAACTTTCCGGAAACTCGAAAAAAAAATTTATTCACAACAAAAACTCCCAAAATTATTTCAGTAGAATCGAAAAAAAATTTCTAAACTTTGCAGAAAGACTCCGAAATATTTAAAAATAATTATCGAAAAAATATCCGGGAAATTGAAAGATAATTTTCAAACGCAAGAAAAGCTAATAACAAAATCCTGGATAATCAAAAGACAATTTTCTAACTTTCAAGAAAAATGCCGAACATACTTTCCGGAAAATCTAAAAAAAAAATCAAACAACAGATACCTCCAAACTTTCGAAAAAAAATGCAAACTTTCGAAAAAAAATGCAAAAATGTTTCTGGATAATCTAAAGATAATTGTCAAACGCAAGAATATCTCGCTACAAAATCCCGGAAAATCAAAAGATAATTTTCCAAATTTCCAGAAAAATGCCGAAAGAACTTTCTGGAAACTCGAAAAAAAATCTAAACACAACCAAAACTCAAAAAATTATTTCAATAGAATCGAAAAAAAATTACTAAACTTTGCAGAAAGACTCCGAAATATTTATAAATAATTATCCACAAAATATCCGGGAAATTGAAAGATAATTTTCAAACTTTCAAGAAAAATACCGAAAATACTTTCCGGAAAATCTAAAAAAAAATCAAACAACAGATACCACCAAACTTTCGAGAAAAAATCCAAAAAAGTTCCTGAATAATCAAAAGATAATTGTCAAACGCAAGAAAAGCTCATAACAAAATCCTGGATAATCAAAAGATAATTTTCTAACTTTCAAGAAAAATGCCGAACATACTTTCCGGAAAATCTAAAAAAAAAATCAAACAACAGATACCTCCAAACTTTCGAAAAAAAATGCAAAAATGTTCCTGGATAATCTAAAGATAATTGTCAAACGCAAGAAAATCTCCCAACAAAATCCCGGAAAATCAAAAGATAATTTTCCTAATTTCCAGAAAAATGCCGAAAGAACTTTCCGGAAACTCGAAAAAAATCTAAAAACAACAAAAAACCCAAAATTATTTCAATAGAATCGAAATAAAATTTCTACACTTTGAAGAAAGACTCCGAAAAATTTAAAAATGATTAACCAAGAAAATATCCGGAAAATTGAAAAATAATTTTCAAACTTTTAAGAAAAATACCGAAAATACTTTCCGGAAAATATAAAAAAAAAATCAAACAACAGATACCACCAAACTTTCTAAAAATAATCCAAAAAAGTTCCTGGATAATCAAAAGATAATTGTCAAACGCAAGAAAAGCTCCCAACAAAATCCCGGAAAATCAAAAGATAATTTTCCAACTTTCAAGAAAAATACCAAAAATACTTGCCGGAAAATTTTAAAAAAAAGTTCAATCAACAGATACCCCCAAACTTTCGAATAAAAAAGCAAAAATGTTCCTGGATAAACAAAAGATAATTGTCAAACGCAAGAAAAGCTCATAACAAAATCCCGGAAAATCAAAAGATAATTTTCCAACTTTCAAGAAAAATGCTGACAAAACTTTCCGGAAACTCGAAAAAAAATCTAAACACAACAAAAACTCCCAAAATTATTTCAATCGAATCGAAATAAAATCTCTAAACTTTGAAGAAAGACTCCGAAAACTATAAAAATGATTAACCAAACAAAATCCGGAAAATTGAAAGATAATTTTCCAACTTTCAAGAAAAATACCGAAAATACTTTCCGGCAATTGTAAAAAAAAATTTCAAACAACAGATACCAACAAACTGTCGAGAAAAAATCCAAAAAAGTTCCTGGATAATCAAAAGATAATTGTCAAACCCAAGAAAAGCTCCCAACAAAATCCCGGAAAATCAAAAGATAATTTTCCAACTTTCAAGAAAAATACCGAAAATACTTTCCGGAAAATCTAAAAAATAATTCAAACCACAGATACCAACAAACTATCCAGAAAAAATGCAAAAAAGTTCCTGGATAATGTACAGATAATTGTCAAACGCAAGAAAAGCTCCCAATACAATCCCGGAAAATCGAAAGATAATTTTCCAACTTTCAAGAAAAATGCCGAAAGAACTTTCCGGATACTCGAAATAAAATCTAAACACAACAAAAAATCCATAAATTATTTCAATAGAATCGAAATAAAATTTCTAAACTTTGAAGAAAGACTCCGAAAAATTTAAATGTGATTAACCAAAAAAATATCCGGAAAATTGAAAAATAATTTTCAAACTTTTAAGAAAAATACCGAAAATACTTTACGGAAAATTTAAAAAAAAAGTTCAATCAACAGATACCCCCAAACTTTCGAATAATAAAACAAAAAAGTTCCTGGATAATCAAAAGATAATTGTCAAACGCAAGAAAAGCTCCCAAAAAAATCCCGGAAAATCAAAAGATAATTTTCCAACTTTCAAGAAAAATGCCGAAAGAACTTTCCGGAAACTAGAAAAAAAATCTAAACACAACGAAAAATCCCAAAATTATTTCAATAGAATCGAAATAAAATTTCTAAACTTTGAAGAAAGACTCCGAAAAATTTAAAAATGATTAACCAACAAAAAAATCTGGAAAATTGAAAGATAATTTTCAAACTTTTAAGAAAAATACCAAAAATACTTTCCGGAAAATCTAAAAAAAAAATCAAACAACAGATACCACCAAACTTTCGAGAAATAATCCAAAAAAGTTCCTGGATAATCAAAAGATAATTGTCAAACGCAAGAAAAGCTCCCAAACATATCCCGGAAAATCATAAGATAATTTTCCAACTTTCAAGAAAAATGCTGACAAAACTTTTTGGAAACTCGAAAAAAAATCTAAACACAACAAAAACTCCCAAAATTATTTCAATCGAATCGAAATAAAATTCCTAAACTTTGAAGAAAGACTGCGAAAACTATAAAAATGATTAACCAAACAAAATCCGGAAAATTGAAAGATAATTTTCCAACTTTCAAGAAAAATACCGAAAATACTTTCCGGCAATTGTAAAAAAAAATTTCAAATAACAGATACCAACAAACTGTCGAGAAAAAATCCAAAAAAGTTCCTGAATAATCAAAAGATAATTGTCAAACGAAAGAAAAGCTCCCAAAAAAATCCCGGAAAATCATAACATAATTTTCCAACTTTCAAGGAAAATACGAAATAACTTTCCGGAAACTCGAAAAAAAAATTTAAACACAACCAAAACTCCCAAAATTATTACAGTAGAATCAAAAAAAATTTCTAAACTTTGCAGAAAGACTCCGAAAAATTTAAAAATGATTAACCAACCAAAAAAAACTGGAAAATTGAAAGATAATTTTCCAACTTTCAAGAAAAATACCGAAAATACTTCCCGAAAAATCTAAACAGAAAATTCAAACCTCAGATACCAACAAACTTTCGAGAAATAATCCAAAAAGTTTCTGGATAATCAAAAGATAATTGTCAATCGCACGAAAAGCTCCCAAAAAAATCCCGGAAAATCAAAACATAATTTTCCAACTTTCAAGAAAAATACGAAATAACTTTCCGGAAACTCGAATAAAAAATTTAAACACAACCAAAACTTCCAAAATTATTACAGTAGAATCAAAAAAAATTTCTAAACTTTGCAGAAAGACTCCAAAATATTTAAAAATAATTATCGAAAATATATCCGGGAAATTGAAAGATAATTTTCAAACTTTTAACAAAAATACCGAAAATACTTTCCGGAAATTCTAAAAAAAAAAATCAAACAACAGATACCACGAAATTTTCGAGAAAAAATCCAAAAAAGTTCCTGGATAATCAAAAGATAATTGTCAAACGCAAGAAAAGCTCATAACAAAATCCTGGATAATCAAAAGATAATTTTCTAACTTTCAAGAAAAATGCCGAACATACTTTCCGGAAAATCTAAAAAAAAAATCAAACAACAGATACCTCCAAACTTTCGAAAAAAAATGCAAAAATGTTCCTGGATAATCTAAAGATAATTGTCAAACGCAAGAAAATCTCCCAACAAAATCCCGGAAAATCAAAAGATAATTTTCCTAATTTCTTGAAATTAAATTAAATTAAAAGAAAAATGCCGAAAGAACTTTCCGAAAACTCGAAAAAAAATCTAAACACAACCAAAACTCCAAAAATAATTTCAATAGAATCGAAAAAAAATTACTAAACTTTGCAGAAAGACTCCGAAATATTTATAAATAATTATCCACAAAATATCCGGGAAATTGAAAGATAATTTTCAAACTTTCAAGAAAAATACCGAAAATACTTTCCGGAAAATCTAAAAAAAAAAATCAAACAACAGATACCACCAAACTTTCGAGAAAAAGTCCAAAAAAGTTCCTGAATAATCAAAAGATAATTGTCAAACGCAAGAAAAGCTCTCAAAAATATCCCGGAAAATCATAAGATAATTTTCCAACTTTCAAGAAAAATGCCGAAAGAACTTTCCGGATACTAGAAAAAAATCTAAACAGAACAAAAAACCCAAAATTATTTCAATAGAATCGGAATAAAATCTCTAAACTTTGAAGAAAGACACCGAAAAATTTTAAAATGATTAACCAAAAAAATATCCGGAAAATTAAAAAATAATTTTCTAACTTTTAAGAAAAATACCAAAAATACTTTCCGGATAATCTAAAAAAAAAATCAAACAACAGATACCACCAAACTTTCGAGAAATAATCCAAAAAAGTTCCTGGATAATCAAAAGATAATTGTCAAACGCAAGAAAAGCTCCCAAAAATATCCCGGAAAATCATAAGATAATTTTCCAACTTTCAAGAAAAATGCTGACAAACCTTTCCAAATTGAAAAAAAAATTCCAACTTTTAAGAAAAATACCGAAAATACTTTACGGAAAATTTAAAAAATAAGTTCAATCAACAGATACCCCCAAACTTTCGAATAATAAAACAAAAAAGTTCCTGGATAATCAAAAGATAATTGTCAAACGCAAGAAAAGCTCCCAAAAAAATCCCAGAAAATCAAAAGATAATTTTCCAACTTTGAAGAAAAATGCCGAAAGAACTTTCCGGAAACTCGAAAAAAAATCTAAACACAACGAAAAATCCCAGAATTATTTCAATAGAATCGAAATAAAATTTCTAAACTTTGAAGAAAGACTCCGAAAAATTTAAAAATGATTAAGCAAACAAAATCCGGAAAATTGAAAGATAATTTTCCAACTTTCAAGAAAAATACCAAAAATACTTCCCGGAAAATCTAAAAAAAAAATCAAACAACAGATACCACCAAACTTTCGAGAAATAATCGAAAAAAGTTCCTGGATAATCAAAAGATAATTGTCAAACGCAAGAAAAGCTCCCAAACATATCCCGGAAAATCATAAGATAATTTTCCAACTTTCAAGAAAAATGCTGACAAAACTTTTTGGAAACTCGAAAAAAAATCTAAACACAACAAAAACTCCCAAAATTATTTCAATCGAATCGAAATAAAATTCCTAAACTTTGAAGAAAGACTCCGAAAACTATAAAAATGATTAAACAAACAAAATCCGGAAAATTGAAAGATAATTTTCCAACTTTCAAGAAAAATACCGAAAATACTTTCCGGCAATTGTAAAAAAAAATTTCAAACAACAGATACCAACAAACTGTCGAGAAAAAATCCAAAAAAGTTCCTGAATAATCAAAAGATAATTGTCAAACGAAAGAAAAGCTCCCAAAAAAATCCCGGAAAATCATAACATAATATTCCAACTTTCAAGGAAAATACGAAATAACTTTCCGGAAACTCGAAAAAAAAATTTAAACACAACCAAAACTCCCAAAATTATTACAGTAGAATCAAAAAAAATTTCTAAACTTTGCAGAAAGACTCCGAAAAATTTAAAAATGATTAACCAACCAAAAAAACTGGAAAATTGAAAGATAATTTTCCAACTTTCAAGAAAAATACCGAAAATACTTCCCGGAAAATCTAAATAGAAAATTCGAACCTCAGATACCAACAAACTTTCGAGAAATAATCCAAAAAGTTTCTGGATAATCAAAAGATAATTGTCAATCGCAAGAAAAGCTCCCAAAAAAATCCCGGAAAATCAAAACATAATTTTCCAACTTTCAAGAAAAATACGAAATAACTTTCCGGAAACTCGAAAAAAAAATTTAAACACAACCAAAACTTCCAAAATTATTACAGTAGAATCAAAAAAAATTTCTAAACTTTGCAGAAAGACTCCGAAATATTTAAAAATAATTATCGAAAAAATATCCGGGAAATTGAAAGATAATTTTCAAACTTTTAACAAAAATACCGAAAATACTTTCCGGAAATTCTAAAAAAAAAAAATCAAACAACAGATACCACCAAATTTTCGAGAAAAAATCCAAAAAAGTTCCTGGATAATCAAAAGATAATTGTCAAACGCAAGAAAAGCTCATAACAAAATCCTGGATAATCAAAAGATAATTTTCTAACTTTCAAGAAAAATGCCGAACATACTTTCCGGAAAATCTAAAAAAAAAATCAAACAACAGATACCTCCAAACTTTCGAAAAAAAATGCAAAAATGTTCCTGGATAATCTAAAGATAATTGTCAAACGCAAGAAAATCTCCCAACAAAATCCCGGAAAATCAAAAGATAATTTTCCTAATTTCTTGAAATTAAATTAAATTAAAAGAAAAATGCCGAAAGAACTTTCCGAAAACTCGAAAAAAAATCTAAACACAACCAAAACTCCAAAAATAAATTCAATAGAATCGCAAAAAAATTACTAAACTTTGCAGAAAGACTCCGAAATATTTATAAATAATTATCCACAAAATATCCGGGAAATTGAAAGATAATTTTCAAACTTTCAAGAAAAATACCGAAAATACTTTCCGGAAAATCTAAAAAAAAAATCAAACAAAAGATACCACCAAACTTTCGAGAAAAAATCCAAAAAAGTTCCTGAATAATCAAAAGATAATTGTCAAACGCAAGAAAAGCTCCCAAAAATATCCCGGAAAATCATAAGATAATTTTCCAACTTTCAAGAAAAATGCCGAAAGAACTTTCCGGATACTAGAAAAAAATCTAAACAGAACAAAAAACCCAAAATTATTTCAATAGAATCGGAATAAAATCTCTAAACTTTGAAGAAAGACACCGAAAAATTTTAAAATGATTAACCAAAAAAATATCCGGAAAATTAAAAAATAATTTTCTAACTTTTAAGAAAAATACCAAAAATACTTTCCGGATAATCTAAAAAAAAAATCAAACAACAGATACCACCAAACTTTCGAGAAATAATCCAAAAAAGTTCCTGGATAATCAAAAGATAATTGTCAAACGCAAGAAAAGCTCCCAAAAATATCCCGGAAAATCATAAGATAATTTTCCAACTTTCAAGAAAAATGCTGACAAACCTTTCCAAATTGAAAAAAAAATTCCAACTTTTAAGAAAAATACCGAAAATACTTTACGGAAAATTTTAAAAATAAGTTCAATCAACAGATACCCCCAAACTTTCGAATAATAAAACAAAAAAGTTCCTGGATAATCAAAAGATAATTGTCAAACGCAAGAAAAGCTCCCAAAAAAATCCCGGAAAATCAAAAGATAATTTTCCAACTTTCAAGAAAAATGCCGAAAGAACTTTCCGGAAACTCGAAAAAAAATCTAAACACAACGAAAAATCCCAGAATTATTTCAATAGAATCGAAATAAAATTTCTAAACTTTGAAGAAAGACTCCGAAAAATTTAAAAATGATTAAGCAAACAAAATCCGGAAAATTGAAAGATAATTTTCCAACTATCAAGAAAAATACCAAAAATACTTCCCGGAAAATCTAAAAAAAAATCAAACAACAGATACCACCAAACTTTCGAGAAATAATCGAAAAAAGTTCCTGGATAATCAAAAGATAATTGTCAAACGCAAGAAAAGCTCCCAAACATATCCCGGAAAATCATAAGATAATTTTCCAACTTTCAAGAAAAATGCTGACAAAACTTTTTGGAAACTCGAAAAAAAATCTAAACACAACAAAAACTCCCAAAATTATTTCAATCGAATCGAAATAAAATTCCTAAACTTTGAAGAAAGACTCCGAAAACTATAAAAATGATTAAACAAACAAAATCCGGAAAATTGAAAGATAATTTTCCAACTTTCAAGAAAAATACCGAAAATACTTTCCGGCAATTGTAAAAAAAAATTTCAAACAACAGATACCAACAAACTGTCGAGAAAAAATCCAAAAAAGTTCCTGAATAATCAAAAGATAATTGTCAAACGAAAGAAAAGCTCCCAAAAAAATCCCGGAAAATCATAACATAATATTCCAACTTTCAAGGAAAATACGAAATAACTTTCCGGAAACTCGAAAAAAAAATTTAAACACAACCAAAACTCCCAAAATTATTACAGTAGAATCAAAAAAAATTTCTAAACTTTGCAGAAAGACTCCGAAAAATTTAAAAATGATTAACCAACCAAAAAAACTGGAAAATTGAAAGATAATTTTCCAACTTTCAAGAAAAATACCGAAAATACTTCCCGGAAAATCTAAATAGAAAATTCAAACCTCAGATACCAACAAACTTTCGAGAAATAATCCAAAAAGTTTCTGGATAATCAAAAGATAATTGTCAATCGCAAGAAAAGCTCCCAAAAAAATCCCGGAAAATCAAAACATAATTTTCCAACTTTCAAGAAAAATACGAAATAACTTTCCGGAAACTCGAAAAAAAAATTTAAACACAACCAAAACTTCCAAAATTATTACAGTAGAATCAAAAAAAATTTCTAAACTTTGCAGAAAGACTCCGAAATATTTAAAAATAATTATCGAAAAAATATCCGGGAAATTGAAAGATAATTTTCAAACTTTTAACAAAAATACCGAAAATACTTTCCGGAAATTCTAAAAAAAAAAATCAAACAACAGATACCACCAAATTTTCGAGAAAAAATCCAAAAAAGTTCCTGGATAATCAAAAGATAATTGTCAAACGCAAGAAAATCTCATAACAAAATCCTGGATAATCAAAAGATAATTTTCTAACTTTCAAGAAAAATGCCGAACATACTTTCCGGAAAATCTAAAAAAAAAATCAAACAACAGATACCTCCAAACTTTCGAAAAAAAATGCAAAAATGTTCCTGGATAATCTAAAGATAATTGTCAAACGCAAGAAAATCTCCCAACAAAATCCCGGAAAATCAAAAGATAATTTTCCTACTTTCTTGAAATTAAATTAAATTAAAAGAAAAATGCCGAAAGAACTTTCCGAAAACTCGAAAAAAAATCTAAACACAACCAAAACTCCAAAAATAATTTCAATAGAATCGAAAAAAAATTACTAAACTTTGCAGAAAGACTCCGAAATATTTATAAATAATTATCCACAAAATATCCGGGAAATTGAAAGATAATTTTCAAACTTTCAAGAAAAATACCGAAAATACTTTCCGGAAAATCTAAAAAAAAAAATCAAACAACAGATACCACCAAACTTTCGAGAAAAAGTCCAAAAAAGTTCCTGAATAATCAAAAGATAATTGTCAAACGCAAGAAAAGCTCTCAAAAATATCCCGGAAAATCATAAGATAATTTTCCAACTTTCAAGAAAAATACCAAAAATACTTCCCGGAAAATCTAAAAAAAAATTCAAACCTCAGATACCAACAAACTTTCGAGAAATAATCCAAAAAGTTTCTGGATAATCAAAAGATAATTGTCAATCGCAAGAAAAGCTCCCAAAAAAATCCCGGAAAATCAAAACATAATTTTCCAACTTTCAAGAAAAATACGAAATAACTTTCCGGAAACTCGAAAAAAAAATTTAAACACAACCAAAACTTCCAAAATTATTACAGTAGAATCAAAAAAAATTTCTAAACTTTGCAGAAAGACTCCGAAATATTTAAAAATAATTATCGAAAAAATATCCGGGAAATTGAAAGATAATTTTCAAACTTTTAACAAAAATACCGAAAATACTTTCCGGAAATTCTAAAAAAAAAAATCAAACAACAGATACCACCAAATTTTCGAGAAAAAATCCAAAAAAGTTCCTGGATAATCAAAAGATAATTGTCAAACGCAAGAAAATCTCATAACAAAATCCTGGATAATCAAAAGATAATTTTCTAACTTTCAAGAAAAATGCCGAACATACTTTCCGGAAAATCTAAAAAAAAAATCAAACAACAGATACCTCCAAACTTTCGAAAAAAAATGCAAAAATGTTCCTGGATAATCTAAAGATAATTGTCAAACGCAAGAAAATCTCCCAACAAAATCCCGGAAAATCAAAAGATAATTTTCCTACTTTCTTGAAATTAAATTAAATTAAAAGAAAAATGCCGAAAGAACTTTCCGAAAACTCGAAAAAAAATCTAAACACAACCAAAACTCCAAAAATAATTTCAATAGAATCGAAAAAAAATTACTAAACTTTGCAGAAAGACTCCGAAATATTTATAAATAATTATCCACAAAATATCCGGGAAATTGAAAGATAATTTTCAAACTTTCAAGAAAAATACCGAAAATACTTTCCGGAAAATCTAAAAAAAAAAATCAAACAACAGATACCACCAAACTTTCGAGAAAAAGTCCAAAAAAGTTCCTGAATAATCAAAAGATAATTGTCAAACGCAAGAAAAGCTCTCAAAAATATCCCGGAAAATCATAAGATAATTTTCCAACTTTCAAGAAAAATGCCGAAAGAACTTTCCGGATACTAGAAAAAAATCTAAACATGACAAAAAACCCAAAATTATTTCAATAGAATCGGAATAAAATCTCTAAACTTTGAAGAAAGACACCGAAAAATTTTAAAATGATTAACCAAAAAAATATCCGGAAAATTAAAAAATAATTTTCTAACTTTTAAGAAAAATACCAAAAATACTTTCCGGATAATCTAAAAAAAAAATCAAACAACAGATACCACCAAACTTTCGAGAAATAATCCAAAAAAGTTCCTGGATAATCAAAAGATAATTGTCAAACGCAAGAAAAGCTCCCAAAAATATCCCGGAAAATCATAAGATAATTTTCCAACTTTCAAGAAAAATGCTGACAAACCTTTCCAAATTGAAAAAAAAATTCCAACTTTTAAGAAAAATACCGAAAATACTTTACGGAAAATTTAAAAAATAAGTTCAATCAACAGATACCCCCAAACTTTCGAATAATAAAACAAAAAAGTTCCTGGATAATCAAAAGATAATTGTCAAACGCAAGAAAAGCTCCCAAAAAAATCCCGGAAAATCAAAAGATAATTTTCCAACTTTCAAGAAAAATGCCGAAAGAACTTTCCGGAAACTCGAAAAAAAATCTAAACACAACGAAAAATCCCACAATTATTTCAATAGAATCGAAATAAAATTTCTAAACTTTGAAGAAAGACTCCGAAAAATTTAAAAATGATTAAGCAAACAAAATCCGGAAAATTGAAAGATAATTTTCCAACTTTCAAGAAAAATACCAAAAATACTTCCCGGAAAATCTAAAAAAAAAATCAAACAACAGATACCACCAAACTTTCGAGAAATAATCGAAAAAAGTTCCTGGATAATCAAAAGATAATTGTCAAACGCAAGAAAAGCTCCCAAACATATCCCGGAAAATCATAAGATAATTTTCCAACTTTCAAGAAAAATGCTGACAAAACTTTTTGGAAACTCGAAAAAAAATCTAAACACAACAAAAACTCCCAAAATTATTTCAATCGAATCGAAATAAAATTCCTAAACTTTGAAGAAAGACTCCGAAAACTATAAAAATGATTAAACAAACAAAGTCCGGAAAATTGAAAGATAATTTTCCAACTTGTTGTGTACATAATTATTGCAAAATAATTTTATTAAAATTGTTTTGAAGGGGGTTCTTAAAATATTATTTTTAAGTTTAAAATAATATTTTGTGCTTTATTAAAAAAAAAGAAAAACAATTATTAATTTACATAAAACCAATCCATTATATAAAACATAATACGCGCGTTGGCTTATGATCCGATGATCTAAGTCTGACTGAACTAGTAAAATCTTATATCTAATCGCAAGCAATAAACGTATAAAAAGTAAATTTAATCCGCCGATAATCTTATAATAGAATCTTACAAACTAAAATAAACGTTGAAACATACATCCGTCCTCCGCAACTCTTCGCTCCGCGACCCCTGTCTGATGATGATCTTGATGAAACGGGAAATTCTAGTAGATGTTGGTTTGTTCCTGAAGAAAACGTTACGAATCTTGATCGGCGGTTGAGGTGAGAGCGGTGAGATATGAGAGCTTGACTGGACTCGAAGATTCGCTCTCGTATCGGATCCGTACTGTATCAGTCGAGCGTCCTCGACATCGATAAGCGAAGGCACACACGATACTTAGAGTCTAATTTACTTATTCTACTTTCTTTTGATCGCATTCGAAAGGTCGATCTTGCTTAGAAGTCAGAGCTCAACTGCCGATCAAGATTCGTAACGTTTTCTTCAGGAACAAACCAACATCTACTAGAATTTCCCGTTTCATCAAGATCATCATCAGACAGGGGTCGCGGAGCGAAGAGTTGCGGAGGACGGATGTATGTTTCAACGTTTATTTTAGTTTGTAAGATTCTATTATAAGTTTATCGGCGGATTAAATTTACTTTTTATACGTTTATTGCTTGCGATTAGATATAAGATTTTACTAGTTCAGTCAGACTTAGATCATCGGATCATAAGCCAACGCGCGTATTATGTTTTATATAATGGATTGGTTTTATGTAAATTAATAATTGTTTTTCTTTTTTTTTAATAAAGCACAAAATATTATTTTAAACTTAAAAATAATATTTTAAGAACCCCCTTCAAAACAATTTTAATAAAATTATTTTGCAATAATTATGTACACAACAATTGGCGCCCAACGTGGGGCCCGAAGTAATCAACGGCGACAAGTTGGTTTGGCTTTTCCGCCTTAATTTGCAAAAAACGACCTGACATGGTTTTATTCAAGTACTTCGTTCGCTGACATAGATCGCAACACCGAATCGCGTTTTTTATCGTTTTCCGCATTCCTCTCCACCAGAATGATTTTTTGATTTCAGCGAAAGTTTTATATAACCCCCCATGCCCAATTCGCAGGTGCATTTCGTTTATAAGACGTTCTTGGAAAGAAAGCGGGACTACTAATTTCCATTTATCATCATTGGCGCTCTTGTGAAAAATCAAATTATTATAAATTTTATAATCCGGTCTACTATCGATTTCAATGTTCCTTTTTAAGGACGCAAGAGCGGCATCTTGCTCTTGCATTTCTTTAAAATGTTTGAATTCTGGAAACCATGCATCAATTATTTTGATTGAAGCCGTATCACTGCTAAAAAGGCTATCATACTTACATAGTAGATCGCTGTCCGACGCTTGATCCTTTGGCGAAAAGCGACTAAAATAATCGGCTATGACATTGTCGCTGCCTTTGCAATGCTCAATATCATAGTCGAATTGTCGTAGAATAAGCGTCCAACGCATCAATCTAGATGTATAATACGATGTTTTCAACAGGAAAACTAGTGCTTGATGATCTGTTATTATTTTGAATTTTTTACCGAGCAAGTAATATTTTAATTTAAGGACGGCATATACTATAGCTAGAAGTTCTAACTCGGAAGTCGAATAATTAGACTCATATGGAGTTAGACACCTACTTACAAGAGCAATTATTTTTTTATTCTCTTCGTCATCATATTGGTATAATACTCCGCTGATACCTTGCTTGCTAGCATCAGTTTGTAAATAAAATGACCGATCAATCGAATAATGATTTAAAAGTACATGTTCAGCAAATTGATTCTTTAATTTTTTGAACGCGATTGAATGTTCTTTTTCCCACTTAAATTTTGATTTTTCACTTAAAAGCTTCCTAAACGGATCTATATATGACGAATACTGCTTTGCAAAAATACGGTAATAATTACAAACACCTATACAACTTTGTAATTCTTTTCTGCTTCGTGACTCCGGCATATTTAAAATTGCTTTTATTCTATCAGGATCGGGAGTCACGCCCGTGGCACTCAATATAAAACCCAAAAAGGGGATTTTCTCTTGACACAGCTGAGTTTTTTCAAATTTAAGCGTTAACCCGGCATTTTTTAGTTTACTAAAAAAATATCGAAGGTGCGACACGTGCTCTGTAAACGTCCGCGATCTAATAATCCCGTCGTCGACGTACAATGTAATAAACTCTTTATCTTCGTTAGATGAAAATATAAAGTTGAGTGCACGCACAAAAACAGACCCCGATACCTTGATGCCAAACGGAACCCGACAAAAAACATATGTTTTGCCGTCAACTACAAAAGCTGTATATTTTCTGGATTTTTTGCTAAGCGGAATTTGGAAATAACCTTCCGTCATATCTGTGCTAGTAAAGAATCTACGACCCTCATTGTTTTGAATGATCTCGTCGATTCTCTGAGGTTTTTCAACGTCGGCATCTATATAATTATTTAACTGTCGCGCATCGAGACATATTCGCACCTTGCCGCTTTTTTTTAAAACTATACGTAAAGGGTTGCAGTACGGACTCGAATCTCTCTCAATTATACCGTTATCGAGCATTCTTTGAATTTCCTCGAGTACTTTTTCTTTATAGGCTAAAGGGATCGAATACGATTTTTGAATGATTGGGTATTTTGCATTTAATTTAAGTTCGTATTCAAAATTATTTATTTTCCCGGGTTTGTCAGAAAATACTTCTTGAAATTCTATAAGTAAATTTTTTAACGTCTTTTTCTCGATCTCGTTTAATGATGGTATTTGATTTATTTTCTGATTTATTGAATCCTCGAAATTTTCAGATTGGGATAAAAAGCGTTCATTATTCCCCAGCTCAAGAAAAAAATGATTTTGTTAATTTTTTTCTTGATTCGGCAAATAACTACTTCCCTCTGATAAAGTCGAGCATACCACGAATCTTTCGATCTGTGCTGATTTGTATGTATCCGGTAGATCCTTGGAAAATTTTACGTTAGACGGTTCGACCATCATTTTTCGAATGTATACTATTTGTTTTTCTGCGTCTATAATAACTTTATTTTTAACAATCCAATCTATCCCTAATATGACATCGTAATTCAATTCGGATACAACTAATAAAATTGTATGAATTAACGATGCCCCTATTTTAACTTCGACAAATATTTGCTTTTTGACTTTATTTGATTTCTTTCCAAATCCGCTATATAAAATTGTGTTCGCTACAGGTAGAATTTTCACGCATTTTTTTTCTTTCACACGCTCGAACGCGGTTTGGGATATAAGCGTAACACTACTACCCGTATCAACGAGACATTCCAATTTTATCCCATCAATCGAGGCAAATATACGAGGGCATCCTATTTGTTTTTTATTTGCATCTTGCGTGAAATTTTCTCCTTCTAAAACATCATACGCTAGGTCCTGTGTCTCTATTTCGCAGCTCGCAATCGGGCCTATTAATTTTTCAACTGCTTGCTCGTTTTCCGAATTCGCATACTCATTTTTTTCATCATTTACCTCGGGTATTATCTCACATGCTTCAAAATCGATTTCTTCCTCTAGGGCTCCGAGCGCTGCAACCGAGTTGCCTCTACGATCACGATTTTGCTGGAAATTTTTATTTCGATCTTGATACTCGCGTCGATTGTCGTTTCGATTTTCTTTATTATCAAAATTTTTGAATGCCGAATTGCGACTAAAATTACTATTATTTTCATTTACGCGTGAATTATTTTGATTTGCCTGAAAGTTTTGATTTCGGGCGTAGCTACTGGAATTATATGAGCGCGGCTCTAGTTGAGATGTTTGTTTATTTTCGCGCTCGTATGATCGAGGGACATTGTTTGCGCGCGCTTCATCGGCACGGTATAAGGCACGCGTTACGTCATCGGAATTTGCGAGGTTTATACCTACCATGGCTATTTGAATACTTTGAGGAAACTGATCAATTATCATCCGATTTCGCTGTTGTTCTGTATAAGGCGGACAAAAGCGATTAGCTTCACCAATACGTAAATAAAAATATTCAATATAACTGCCACTTTTATACTTCTCTGTTCTCCATCTTTCCTTTGCGCGGTCCTGAATTTCATCGGACATAAATTCGTGGCGAAATTGAATTACAAAATCGCGAAAATCATGCATTCTCGCACGCACTGCATGAAACCATATGAGTGCTCGTTTGCTTAATGATTTTATAATGATTTTAGTTTGCATTTCATGCGGAATGCGTTTTATTACTATATATCTTTCCATGTCAGTTAAAAACTCTCCAGCATCTTCGCTCGGTTCTCCGCTAAAATTCGGCAATTTTATCTCTCGAAGTAAGTCTCTAGAAAATTCATTTTCGTGTATCCTATTGACATTACGATTCATCGCAAGCAATTGACGACTTAAGTTTCCGACTTGTAATTCAAGATTTTCTATTTTTAAATTTAAACGTTGGACTTCAAAATCAACGCCGTGTACTTGCGGTTCTTCCCATAAATCGGGCAATGAGCCGACCCGGTATCGGTTTGCCGCCATTTTACGCACAATTTAATTGAATTTATTTACTTAATATTGCTACTGTTTTCCAATAAACACAAAAAATTATTTTGCCCCACGTTGGGCGCCAATTGTTGTGTACATAATTATTGCAAAATAATTTTATTAAAATTATTTGGAAGGGGGTTCTTAAAATATCATTTTTAGTTTAAAATAATATTTTGCGCTTTATTGAAAAAAGAAAAACAATTATTAATTTACATAAAACTAATCCATTACATAAAAATTAATACGCGCATCGGCTTATGATCTAATGATCTAAGTCTGACTGAACTAATAAAATCTTATATCTAATCGCGAGCAATAAAAGTATAAAAAATATAATTAATCCGAATAAAATCTTACAAACTAAAACAGACGTTGAAACATGCATCCGTCCTCCGCAACTCTTCGCTCCGCGGCCCCTGTCTGATGATGATCTTGATGAAACGGGAAATTCCAGCAGATGTTGGTTTGTTCCTGAAGACGACGTTAGCGACTCTTGATCGGCGGTTGAGGTGAGAGCGCTGAGATGTGAGAGCTTCACTGGACTCGAAAGATTCGTTTTCGTATCGGATCTGTGTTATATCAGTCGAGCGTCCTCGACATCGATGAGCGAAGGCACACACGATACTTATAGTCTAATGAACTAATTCTATTTTCTTTTGATCGCGTTCGAAAGGTCGATCTTGCTTAGAAGTGAGAGCTCAACTGCCTGAATGTTTGTCAACGAGTGAGGCAAAATCTCGCTCTTCTTTTCCACTTAATGCTCTGTCTCCTTTTCCTCGAAATCCAGCATGGATTAACCGATCGATTCGCGCAAATGTGCGAATCGTTGTGTCGCGTCACTGGCCGTATCTCTCTCTCTCTCGCTCTCACGTAAGTGAGATACAGAAATAGACTACTACAAACTTACAAGACAACTTGCAGGAAACTCGAAAAAAAAATTTGAACACAACCAAAACTCCAAAAATTATTTCAATAGAATGGAAAAAAAATTTCTAAACTTTGCAGAAAGACTCCGAAATATTTAAAAATAATTATCCACAAAATATCCGGGAAATTGAAAGATAATTTTCAAACTTTTAAGAAAAATACCGAAAATACTTTCCGGAAAATCTAAAAAAAAAAATCAAACAACAGATACCACCAAACTTTCGAGAAAAAATCCAAAAAAGTTCCTGAATAATCAAAAGATAATTGTCAAACGCAATAAAAGCTCCCAAAAATATCCCGGAAAATCATAAGATAATTTTCCAACTTTCAAGAAAAATGCCGAAAGAACTTTCCGGATACTAGAAAAAAATCTAAACAGAACAAAAAACCCAAAATTATTTCAATAGAATCGGAATAAAATCTCTAAACTTTGAAGAAAGACACCGAAAAATTTTAAAATGATTAACCAAAAAAATATCCGGAAAATTAAAAAATAATTTTCAAACTTTTAAGAAAAATACCAAAAATACTTTCCGGATAATCTAAAAAAAAAAACCGAACTACAGATACCACCAAACTTTCGAGAAATAATCCAAAAAAGTTCCTGGATAATCAAAAGATAATTGTCAAACGCAAGAAAAGCTCCCAAAAATATCCCGGAAAATCATAAGATAATTTTCCAACTTTCAAGAAAAATGCTGACAAAACTTTCCGGGAACTCGAAAAAAAATCTAAACACAACAAAAACTCCCAAAATTATTTCAATCGAATCGAAATAAAATCTCTAAACTTTGAAGAAAGACACCGAAAACTATAAAAATGATTAACCAAACAAAATCCGGAAAATTGAAAGATAATTTTCCAACTTTCAAGAAAAATACCGAAATACTTTCCGGCAATTGTAAAAAAAAAATTCAAACAACAGATACCAACAAACTGTCGAGAAAAAATCCAAAAAGTTCCTGGTAATCAAAAGATAATTGTCAAATCCAAGAAAAGCTCCCAACAAAATCCCGGAAAATCAAAAGATAATTTTCCAACTTTCAAGAAAAATACCGAAAATACTTTCCGGAAAATCTAAAAAATAATTCCAACAACAGATACCAACAAACTATCCAGAAAAAATGCAAAAAAGTTCCTGGATAATGTACAGATAATTGTCAAACGCAAGAAAATCTCCCAACAAAATCCCGGAAAATCAAAAGATAATTTTCCAAATTTCAAGAAAAATGCCGAAAGAACTTTCTGGAAACTCGAAAAAAAATCTAAACACAACCAAAACTCCAAAAATTATTTCAATAGAATCGAAAAAAAATTACTAAACTTTGCAGAAAGACTCCGAAATATTTATAAATAATTATCCACAAAATATCCGGGAAATTGAAAGATAATTTTCAAACTTTCAAGAAAAATACCGAAAATACTTTCCGGAAAATCTAAAAAAAAAATCAAACAACAGATACCACCAAACTTTCGAGAAAAAATGCAAAAATGTTCCTGGATAATCTAAAGATAATTGTCAAACGCAAGAAAATCTCCCAACAAAATCCCGGAAAATCAAAAGATAATTTTCCAAATTTCAAGAAAAATACCGAAAATACTTTCCGGAAAATCTAAAAAAAAAATCAAACAACAGATACCACCAAACTTTCGAGAAAAAAATCCAAAAAAGTTCCTGAATAATCAAAAGATAATTGTCAAACGCAAGAAAAGCTCCCAAAAATATCCCGGAAAATCATAAGATAATTTTCCAACTTTCAAGAAAAATGCCGAAAGAACTTTCCGGATACTAGAAAAAAATCTAAACACAACAAAAAACCCAAAATTATTTCAATAGAATCGGAATAAAATCTCTAAACTTTGAAGAAAGACACCGAAAAATTTTAAAATGATTAACCAAAAAAATATCCGGAAAATTAAAAAATAATTTTCAAACTTATAAGAAAAATACCAATAATACTTTCCAGAAAATCTAAAAAAAAAAATCAAACAACAGATACCACCAAACTTTCGAGAAATAATCCAAAAAAGTTCCTGGATAATCAAAAGATAATTGTCAAACGCAAGAAAAGCTCCCAAAAATATACCGGAAAATCATAAGATAATTTTCCAACTTTCAAGAAAAATGCTGACAAAACTTTCCGGAAACTCGAAAAAAAATCTAAACACAACAAAAACTCCCCAAATTATTTCAATCGAATCGAAATAAAATCTCTAAACTTTGAAGAAAGACACCGAAAACTATAAAAATGATTAACCAAACAAAATCCGGAAAATTGAAAGATAATTTTCCAACTTTCAAGAAAAATACCGAAAATACTTTCCGGCAATTGTAAAAAAAAAATTTAAAACAACAGATACTAACAAACTGTCGAGAAAAAATCCAAAAAAGTTCCTGGATAATCAAAAGATAATTGTCAAATCCAAGAAAAGCTCCCAACAAAATCCCGGAAAATCAAAAGATAATTTTCCAACTTTCAAGAAAAATGCCGAAAGAACTTTCCGGATACTCGAAATAAAATCTAAACACAACAAAAAATCCACAAATTATTTCAATAGAATCGAAATAAAATTTCTAAACTTTGAAGCAAGACTCCGAAAAATTTAAAAATGATTAACCAAAAAAATATCCGGAAAATTGAAAAAAAAATTCCAACTTTTAAGAAAAATACCGAAAATACTTTACGGAAAATTTAAAAAAAAAGTTCAATCAACAGATACCCCCAAACTTTCGAATAATAAAACAAAAAAGTTCCTGGATAATCAAAAGATAATTGTCAAACGCAAGAAAAGCTCCCAAAAAAATCCCGGAAAATCAAAAGATAATTTTCCAACTTTCAAGAAAAATGCCGAAAGAACTTTCCGGAAACTCGAAAAAAAATCTAAACACAACGAAAAATCCCAGAATTATTTCAATAGAATCGAAATAAAATTTCTAAACTTTGAAGAAAGACTCCGAAAAATTTAAAAATGATTAAACAAACAAAATCCGGAAAATTGAAAGATAATTTTCCAAATTTCAAGAAAAATACCAAAAATACTTTCCGGAAAATCTAAAGAATAAATCAAACAACAGATACCACCAAACTTTCGAGAAATAATCGAAAAAAGTTCCTGGATAATCAAAACATAATTGTCAAACGCAAGAAAAGCTCCCAAACATATCCCGGAAAATCATAAGATAATTTTCCAACTTTCAAGAAAAATGCTGACAAAACTTTCCGGAAACTCGAAAAAAAATCTAAACACAACAAAAACTCCCAAAATTATTTCAATCGAATCGAAATAAAATCTCTAAACTTTGAAGAAAGGCACCGAAAACTATAAAAATGATTAACCAAACAAAATCCGGAAAATTGAAAGATAATTTTCCAACTTTCAAGAAAAATACCGAAATACTTTCCGGCAATTGCAAAAAAAAATTTCAAACAACAGATACCAACAAACTGTCGAGAAAAAATCCAAAAAGTTCCTGGATAATCAAAAAATAATTGTCAAACCCAAGAAAAGCTCCCAAAAAAATCCCGGAAATCAAAAGATAATTTTCCAACTTTCAAGAAAAATACCAAAAATACTTTCCGGAAAATTTAAAAAAAAAGTTCAATCAACAGATACCCCCAAACTTTCGAATAAAAAAGCAAAAAAGTTCCTGGATAAACAAAAGATAATTGTCAAACGCAAGAAAAACTCATAACAAAATCCCGGAAAATCAAAAGATAATTTTCCAACTTTCAAGAAAAATGCCGGAAGAACTTACCGGAAACTCGAAAAAAAATCTAAACACAACGAAAAATCCCAAAATTATTTCGATAGAATCGAAATAAAATTTCTAAACTTTGAAGAAAGACTCCGAAAAATTTAACAATGATTAACCAACAAAATAATCCGGAAAAATGAAAGATAATTTTCCAACTTTCAAGAAAAATACCGAAAATACTTTCCGGCAAATGTAAAAAGAAAGTTCAAACCTCAGATATCAACAAACTTTCGAGAAATAATCCAAAAAGTTCGTGGATAAGCAAAAGATAATTGTCAATCGCAAGAAGAGCTCCCAAAAAAATCCCGGAAAATCAAAAGATAATTTTCCAACTTTCAAGAAAAATGCCGATATAACTTGCAGGAAACTCGAAAAAAAAATTTGAACACAACCAAAACTCCAAAAATTATTTCAATAGAATGGAAAAAAAATTTCTAAACTTTGCAGAAAGACTCCGAAATATTTAAAAATAATTATCCACAAAATATCCGGGAAATTGAAAGATAATTTTCAAACTTTTAAGAAAAATACCGAAAATACTTTCCGCAAAATCTAAAAAAAAAATCATACAACAGATACCTCCAAACTTTCGAGAAAAAATCCAAAAAAGTTCCTGAATAATCAAAAGATAATTGTCAAACGCAAGAAAAGCTCCCAAAAATATCCCGGAAAATCATAAGATAATTTTCCAACTTTCAAGAAAAATGCCGAAAGAACTTTCCGGATACTAGAAAAAAATCTAAACACAACAAAAAACCCCAAATTATTTCAATAGAATCGAAATAAAATCTCTAAACTTTGAAGAAAGACTCCGAAATTTTTAAAAATGATTAAACAAACAAAATCCGGAAAATTAAAAAATAATTTTCAAACTTTTAAGAAAAATACCAAAAATACTTTCCGGATAATCTAAAAAAAAAAAAACAAACAACAGATACCACCAAACTTTCGAGAAATCATCCAAAAAATTTCCTGTATAATCAAAAGATAATTGTCAAACGCAAGAAAAGCTCCCAAAAATATCCCGGAAAATCATAAGATAATTTTCCAACTTTCAAGAAAAATGCTGACAAAACTTTCCGGATACTCGAAAAAAAATCTAAACACAACCAAAACTCCAAAAATTATTTCAATAGAATCGAAAAAAAATTACTAAACTTTGCAGAAAGACTCCGAAATATTTATAAATAATTATCTACAAAATATCCGGGAAATTGAAAGATAATTTTCAAACTTTCAAGAAAAATACCGAAAATACTTTCAGGAAAATCTAAAAAAAAAATCAAACAACAGATACGACCAAACTTTCGAGAAAAAATGCAAAAAGTTCCTGGATAATCAAAAGATAATTGTCAAATCCAAGAAAAGCTCCCAACAAAATCCCGGAAAATCAAAAGATAATTCTCCAACATTCAAGAAAAATACCGAAAATACTTTCCGGAAAATCTAAAAAATAATTCAAACAACAGATACCAACAAACTATCCAGAAAAAATGCAAAAAAGTTCCTGGATAATGTACAGATAATTGTCAAGCGCAACAAAAGCTCCCAATAAAATCCCGGAAAATCAAAAGATAATTTTCCAACTTTCAAGAAAAATGCCGAAAGAACTTTCCGGATACTCGAAAAAAAATATAAACACAACAAAAAATCCCAAAATTATTTCAATAGAATCGAAATAAAATTTCTAAACTTTGAAGAAAGACTCCGAAATTTTTAAAAATAATTATCGAAAAAATATCCGGGAAATTGAAAGATAATTTTCCAACTTTTAAGAAAAATACCGAAAATACTTTCCGGAATATCTAAAAAAAAAAATCAAACAACAGATACCACCAAATTTTCGAGAAATAATCCAAAAAAGTTCCTGGATAATCAAAAAATAATTGTCAAATCCAAGAAAAGCTCCCAACAAAATCCCGGAAAATCAAAAGATAATTTTCCAACTTTCAAGAAAAATACCGAAAATACTTTCCGGAAAATCTAAAAAATAATTCAAACCACAGATACCAACAAACTATCCAGAAAAAATGCAAAAAAGTTCCTGGATAATGTAAATATAATTGTCAAACTAAAGATAAGCTCCCAATAAAATCCAGGAAAATCAAAAGATAATTTTCCAACTTTCAAGAAAAATGCCGAAAGAACTTTCCGGATACTCGAAAAAAAATCTAAACACAACAAAAAATCTCAAAATTATTTCAATAGAATCGAAATAAAATTTCTATACTTTGAAGAAAGACTCCGAAAAATTTAAAAATGATTAACCAAAAAAATATCCGGAAAATTAAAAAATAATTTTCAAACTTTTAAGAAAAATACCGAAAATACTTTCCGGAAAATTTAGAAAAAAAGTTCAATCAACAGATACCCCCAAACTTTCGAATAAAAAAACAAAAAAGTTCCTGGATAATCAAAAGATAATTGTCAAACGCATGAAAAGCTCATAAAAAAATCCCGGAAAATCAAAAGATAATTTTCCAACTTTCAAGAAAAATGCCGAAAGAACTTTCCGGATACTCGAAAAAAAATCTAAATACAACAAAAAATCCCAAAATTATTTCAATAGAATCGAAATAAAATTTCTAAACTTTGAAGAAAGACTCCGAAAAATTTAAAAATGATTAACCAAAAAAATATCCGGAAAATTGAAAAATAATTTTCAAACTTTTAAGAAAAATACCGAAAATACTTTTCGGCAAATCTAAAAAGAAAATTCAAACCACAGATATCAACAAACTTTCGAGAAAAAATCCAAAAAAGTTCCTGGATAATCAAAAGATAATTGTCAATCGCAAGAAAAGCTCCCAAAAATATCCCGGAAAATCATAAGATAATTTTCCAACTTTCAAGAAAAATGCCGAAAAAACTTTCCGGAAACTCGAAAAAAAATCTAAACACAACGAAAAATCCCAAAATTATTTCAAGAGAATTGAAACGAAATTTCAAAACTTTGAAGAAAAACTCCAAAAAATTTAAAAATGATTAACCAACAAATAAATCCGGAAAATTGAAAGATAATTTTCCAACTTTGAAGAAAAATACCGAAAATACTTTCCGGCAAATCTAAAAAGAAAATTCAAACCTCAGATACCAGCAAACTTTCGAGAAATAATCCAAAAAGTTCCTGGATTATCAAAAAATACTTTCAAGAAAAATACCAAAAATACTTTCCGGAAAATGTAAAAAAAATTCAAAAACAGATACCATCAAACTTTCGAGAAAAAATCCAAAAAATTTCCTGGATAATCATAAGATAATGGTCAAATACAAGAAAAACTCCCAAAAAAAATCCGGAAAATCAAAATATAATTTTCCAACTTTCAAGAAAAATTCCGTAAGAACTTTCCGGAAAGTCGAAAAAAAATCTAAACACAACAAAAACTCCTAAAATTATTTCAATAGAATCGAAATAAAATTTCTAAACTTTGAAGAAAGAATCCGAAATATATATAATATATAAAATAATTATCCAAAATAAATCCGGAAAATTCAAAGATAATTTTCCAACTTTCAAGAAAAATACCGAAAATACTTTCCGGAAAATCTAAAAGAAAATTCAAACAACAGATACGAACAAACTTTCGAGAAAAAATCCTATAAATTTCCTGGATAATCATAAGATAATGGTCGAATACTAGAAAAGCTCCCAAAAATATCCCGGAAAATCAAAACATAATTTTCCAACTTTCAAGAAAAATGCCGAAAGAACTTTCCGGAAACACGAAAAAAAATCTAAACACAACAAAAACTCCTAAAATTATTTCAATAGAATCGAAATAAAATTTCTAAACTTTGAAGAAAGACTCCGAAAAATTTAAAAATGATTAACCAAAAACAAATTCGGAAAATCAAAAGATAATTTTCCAACTTTCAAGAAAAATGCCGAAAGAACTTTCTGGATACTCGAAAAAAAATCTAAACACAACAAAAAATCCCAAAATTATTTCAATAGAATCGAAATAAAATTTCTAAACTTTGAAGAAAGACTCCGAAAAATTTAAAAATGATTAACCAAAAAAATATCCGGAAAATTGAAAAATAATCTTCAAACTTTTAAGAAAAATACCGAAAATACTTATCGGCAAATCTAAAAAGAAAATTCAAACCACAGATATCAACATACTTTCGAGAAAAAATCCAAAAAAGTTCCTGGATAATCAAAAGATAATTGTCAATCGCAAGAAAAGCTCCCAAAAATATCCCGGAAAATCATAAGATAATTTTCCAACTTTCAAGAAAAATGCCGAAAAAACTTTCCGGAAGCTCGAAAAAAAATCTAAACACAACGAAAAATCCCAAAATTATTTCAAGAGAATCGAAACGAAATTTCAAAATTTTGAAGAAAGACTCCGAAAAATTTAAAAATGATTAACCAACAAATAAATCCGGAAAATTGAAAGATAATTTTCCAACTTTGAAGAAAAATACCGAAAATACTTTCCGGCAAATCTGAAAAGAAAATTCAAACCTCAGATACCAGCAAACTTTCGAGAAATAATCCAAAAAGTTCCTGGATTATCAAAAAATACTTTCAAGAAAAATACCAAAAATACTTTCCGGAAAATGTAAAAAAAATTCAAAAACAGATACCATCAAACTTTCGAGAAAAAATCCAAAAAATTTCCTGGATAATCATAAGATAATGGTCAAATACGAGAAAAACTCCCAAAAAAATTCCGGAAAATCAAAATATAATTTTCCAACTTTCAAGAAAAATTCCGTAAGAACTTTCCGGAAAGTCGAAAAAAATCTAAACACAACATAAACTCCTAAAATTATTTCAATAGAATCGAAATAAAATTTCTAAACTTTGAAGAAAGAATCCGAAATATTTATAATATATAAAATAATTATCCAAAATAAATCCGGAAAATTGAAAGATAATTTTCCAACTTTCAAGAAAAATACCGAAAATACTTTCCGGAAAATCTAAAAGAAAATTCAAACAACAGATACGAACAAACTTTCGAGAAAAAATCCTATAAATTTCCTGGATAATCATAAGATAATGGTCAAATACTAGAAAAGCTCCCAAAAATATCCCGGAAAATCAAAACATAATTTTCCAACTTTCAAGAAAAATGCCGAAAGAACTTTCCGGAAACACGAAAAAAAATCTAAACACAACAAAAACTCCTAAAATTATTTCAATAGAATCGAAATAAAATTTCTAAACTTTGAAGAAAGACTCCGAAAATTTTAAAAATGATTAACCAAAAAAATATCCGGAAAATTGAAAAATAATCTTCAAACTTTTAAGAAAAATACCGAAAATACTTATCGGCAAATCTAAAAAGAAAATTCAAACCACAGATATCAACAAACTTTCGAGAAAAAATCCAAAAAAGTTCCTGGATAATCAAAAGATAATTGTCAATCGCAAGAAAAACTCCCAAAAAAATTCCGGAAAATCAAAATATAATTTTCCAACTTTCAAGAAAAATTCCGTAAGAACTTTCCGGAAAGTCGAAAAAAAATCTAAACACAACATAAACTCCTAAAATTATTTCAATAGAATCGAAATAAAATTTCTAAACTTTGAAGAAAGAATCCGAAATATTTATAATATATAAAATAATTATCCAAAATAAATCCGGAAAATTGAAAGATAATTTTCCAACTTTCAAGAAAAATACCGAAAATACTTTCCGGAAAATCTAAAAGAAAATTCAAACAACAGATACGAACAAACTTTCGAGAAAAAATCCTATAAATTTCCTGGATAATCATAAGATAATGGTCAAATACTAGAAAAGCTCCCAAAAATATCCCGGAAAATCAAAACATAATTTTCCAACTTTCAAGAAAAATGCCGAAAGAACTTTCCGGAAACACGAAAAAAAATCTAAACACAACAAAAACTCCTAAAATTATTTCAATAGAATCGAAATAAAATTTCTAAACTTTGAAGAAAGACTCCGAAAATTTTAAAAATGATTAACCAAAAAAATATCCGGAAAATTGAAAAATAATCTTCAAACTTTTAAGAAAAATACCGAAAATACTTATCGGCAAATCTAAAAAGAAAATTCAAACCACAGATATCAACAAACTTTCGAGAAAAAATCCAAAAAAGTTCCTGGATAATCAAAAGATAATTGTCAATCGCAAGAAAAACTCCCAAAAAAATTCCGGAAAATCAAAATATAATTTTCCAACTTTCAAGAAAAATTCCGTAAGAACTTTCCGGAAAGTCGAAAAAAAATCTAAACACAACAAAAACTCCTAAAATTATTTCAATAGAATCGAAATAAAATTTCTAAACTTTGAAGAAAGAATCCGAAATATTTATAATATATAAAATAATTATCCAAAATAAATCCGGAAAATTGAAAGATAATTTTCCAACTTTCAAGAAAAATACCGAAAATACTTTCCGGAAAATCTAAAAGAAAATTCAAACAACAGATACGAACAAACTTTCGAGAAAAAATCCTATAAATTTCCTGGATAATCATAAGAAAATGGTCAAATACTAGAAAAGCTCCCAAAAATATCCCGGAAAATCAAAACATAATTTTCCAACTTTCAAGAAAAATGCCGAAAGAACTTTCCGGAAACACGAAAAAAAATCTAAACACAACAAAAACTCCTAAAATTATTTCAATAGAATCGAAATAAAATTTCTAAACTTTGAAGAAAGACTCCGAAAATTTTAAAAATGATTAACCAAAAAAATATCCGGAAAATTGAAAAATAATTTTGAAACTTTTAAGAAAAATACCGAAAATACTTTTCGGCAAATCTAAAAAGAAAATTCAAACCACAGATATCAACAAACTTTCGAGAAAAAGTCCAAAAAAGTTCCTGGATAATCAAAAGATAATTGTCAATCGCAAGAAAAGCTCCCAAAAATATCCCGGAAAATCGTAAGATAATTTTCCAACTTTCAAGAAAAATGCCGAAAAAACTTTCCGGAAGCTCGAAAAAAAATCTAAACACAACGAAAAATCCCAAAATTATTTCAAGAGAATCGAAACGAAATTTCAAAATTTTGAAGAAACACTCCGAAAAATTTAAAAATGATTAACCAACAAATAAATCCGGAAAATTGAAAGATAATTTTCCAACTTTGAAGAAAAATACCGAAAATACTTTCCGGCAAATCTAAAAAGAAAATTCAAACCTCAGATACCAGCAAACTTTCGAGAAATAATCCAAAAAGTTCCTGGATTATCAAAAAATACTTTCAAGAAAAATACCAAAAATACTTTCCGGAAAATGTAAAAAAAATTCAAAAACAGATACCATCAAACTTTCGAGAAAAAATCCAAAAAATTTCCTGGATAATCATAAGATAATGGTCAAATACAAGAAAAACTCCCAAAAAAATTCCGGAAAATCAAAATATAATTTTCCAACTTTCAAGAAAAATTCCGTAAGAACTTTCCGGAAAGTCGAAAAAAAATCTAAACACAACAAAAACTCCTAAAATTATTTCAATAGAATCGAAATAAAATTTCTAAACTTTGAAGAAAGAATCCGAAATATTTATAATATATAAAATAATTATCCAAAATAAATCCGGAAAATTGAAAGATAATTTTCCAACTTTCAAGAAAAATACCGAAAATACTTTCCGGAAAATCTAAAAGAAAATTCAAACAACAGATACGAACAAACTTTCGAGAAAAAATCCTATAAATTTCCTGGATAATCATAAGATAATGGTCAAATACTAGAAAAGCTCCCAAAAATATCCCGGAAAATCAAAACATAATTTTCCAACTTTCAAGAAAAATGCCGAAAGAACTTTCCGGAAACACGAAAAAAAATCTAAACACAACAAAAACTCCTAAAATTATTTCAATAGAATCGAAATAAAATTTCTAAACTTTGAAGAAAGACTCCGAAAATTTTAAAAATGATTAACCAAAAAAATATCCGGAAAATTGAAAAATAATTTTGAAACTTTTAAGAAAAATACCGAAAATACTTTTCGGCAAATCTAAAAAGAAAATTCAAACCACAGATATCAACAAACTATCGAGAAAAAATCCAAAAAATTTCCTGGATAATCAAAAGATAATTGTCAATCGCAAGAAAAGCTCCCAAAAATATCCCGGAAAATCGTAAGATAATTTTCCAACTTTCAAGAAAAATTCCGTAAGAACTTTCCGGAAAGTCGAAAAAAAATCTAAACACAACAAAAACTCCCAAAATTATATGAATAGAATCGAAATAAAATTTCTAAACTTTTAAGAGAGACTCCGAACTTTTTCGATGTTCTTTAGAAGATAAAATTATATTTTGTTCTTTCGTTTGGGATTGTTCTGGATAAATTGTATCGTAGTAGCTTTTTTTAAAAGTATAAAATTTTTCGTTACGAAAGTCTGGAAAAAGTTTTTGGAGTTTTGTGGAAGTTTTGGAGTTCTCTCTGACTGATCGTAGTGTCAGTAGATTTTGACGGACAGCTCTCGACGTGGACACAGATTGTTACGCGACAATTAATTCTCAGTACTGGCCGCGTGTAACTAGCGTTTCGATCGTAAAATAACACCCAGCGGGCGAGTTGGATAGCACGACTAGAAAATAAACTCGTAAACAAGTATACAGATATACAAGTGGTACGTATACTCAAGTATTTAACAGACATAATAATTATTAATATCACATTTATTTACGTAAATCTGCATACCTGTACAATACTACCCTGTCATTTGCATCAACACCACATCATCAACAGATGTCGGTGGTTAGCCGTGTGAATGCTTCTTTACCCAAACGCAAGGCTATAATGAAGAATTTTTTTTGCAATTTTTAAGAATCGTATTTAAAATTTCTCGTATAACTCCTGTTGATTGAATAACTGAATAGGAGTCTCCCTTTCGAAGATTTTTATTGAAATTAATCCCGGGTGTACTTCCCGGTAGCCACGAATGGGTTACAACATAAGTTATTGTAGTATAACTTTCCATTGGTATCAAAATACAGTATTGAAGTCAGAGAGAGAGAGAGAGAGATATATAATATTTATTTGTAAATATTTACAAAACATTTGATACATGTCTTTTCACTTAAAATTTAATATCATATTGTTACTTAACCTAAAATAATTGCACGTATTCGACGTCAGGTACATAAAGTATTGCACTTTGTTGTCAAATAAAAGTCATGATCTCTACATCGTTCTTATTATATCTATCAGTCATTGGATAAATTGCATACATACATTAACAGACGTTTTCATTCATACTAATAAATACATGCATACTCTTTAAAATTATTTTGTTGATTGATTAAAAATAAAATAAATAAATGAAAATACATAAATATATCAATGAATTTGAATTTAACAATACAAGATAAGTTATCACAAAAAATTAAACAAATACGAAAATAGAAAAATCAACAATGACAATTAATCCAAGCACGCAAAATATTTATTGACTGCTACCTTGAAGACTTTCAATGATGGTAACGTTCGTATATGTGAAGGGAGTGAATTCCACAAATGCGCACCTTGTACTTGAAAAGATCTTACTCCAGTTTCAGTACGCATCTGCGGAATAGAGAGTTATTTAACCTCACCTTTTACAGGGCGTTTCGATTCTTTCTTTTTGAAAAGCGGCTCGAGATAGACTGGCTCTTTTGTCCGAAGAAACTTGTAGATGGTTATCGCCATAAAAACGGCTCTTCGAGAGTCCACCCGAGTCCACTGTAATTGCTCCCTGTAAGGGGTGATGTGCTCATCCCTCCTAGCACCAATCACGTATCGCACACACGAGTTTTGCAGTCTTTGCAGCCGGCTACAAAGTTCGAGTGACGCATCCAGATACACCAGAGAGCAGTAGTCGAGATGCGGAAAAACAAGGGACATTGCTAAGTGCTTGCGCAGATCCTGAGTGGTATACTTTCTAAAAAATCTCAAATTATACAGTACTCTATTAACCTTTTTTGCGACCATGTCCACGTGTGGCTTCCACGTGAGTTTATAATCAAGTATAACACCCAGGCTTGTGACGGTCGGCGAGAAAGGAACAGAGACGCCATCTCCCAGACTGATTTCCGGCAAACCTTGTGACTTAAGACTATTTATGTATTTACAAGAGCCGAAAATGATAGCTTTAGTCTTGGTCTTATTCAGTCTGAGTAATGCACCATCTGCCCAATCAGTAACCGCTTGCGCAGCACAACCCAATATCTCCACCCCTTCGTCGATGCTGTCAGGGTGGATCTGGATGTAGATCTGAAGGTCGTCGGCGTATAATATATGTCTCACTCGTCGCGGGTCGTCCGTTTTTAATTCCTTATTAAGCTCGACAAACAGTTCTTTTATGTCATTGATGTACAGACAGAAATAGCAAGGGCCCTAACACAGATCCCTGGGGCACTCCAAGATTTGTTGACAACCAAGGTGACTTGGTGTCAGAGCGTTCAACGACAGCTTGTTTTCTCCCTAAAATGTACGATTTAATCCAGATTAATGCATGCCTGGAGAACTCCAGAGCTCGCAGCTTTGCTAAGAGCTTAGCTGGCGAGATTGTGTCAAAAGCCCTGCTGTAGTCAAACAGTAACAGTAAAGTCACTAGTCTCTTGTCAACTCCTGTCCTTACATCGTCTGTCAGTTTGAGTACAGCAGTCTGTGTCGAGTTGTTCTTCTTGTAGCCGGACTGCATAGGGTCAAGTTGCTTAGTTTCAGTCATGTACTCCAGGATCTGGTCATGAGCGATTTTCTCCAGAACCTTAGAAAGAAAGCACAGCAGTGCAATAGGACGAAAGTCCGACGCCGACGATGGTGTAGTACACTTGCCCAGCGGCACGACTCGTCCTTTCTTCCATAGGTCCGGAAATACGCCCTTTTTCAGAGAAGAGTTGAACAAGTTCACCACGTGTTGCCCAATGACCGGCAATGACTTTGCCACCGCACTCTGCGGGATGTCATCCTCGCCCCTCGCTTGCGAGGAAAAATGCGCTACCGCAAGTATAACATCTGCTAGCCCGATAGGTTTGAATTGAAACCCATCGTCACTGGCAGATGCTACTAGATTCTCAATTGAGGTGGGATCCTCATTTGTTAAGATTGAAACTCCCGCAAAATGGGTATTAAGTTCCTCCGCCGTGAACCCGTGCAACCCTCCTCTGGTTTTGGGTAGGAGTCCCAAATTGCGCAATTCTTTCCAGATATCACTCTGCTGTTTACCCAGCAGTTTTCCTTGGTAATACGATATTCGTGCTTGCTCTCTTCTAAATAAAGATTCATTGCGCAATTTAACGAACTCACTGTGAAATCGCCCATCGCCAGTCCTTTTGTATCGTCTGTACGTGGCGTCTCGTTTTTTGTTTAATTGATAAATTTCATCATCAATCCAGGGTGGACTGCCTTTGCGAGGGTTGACTCGCTTCAATGGAGCTAAGTTGTTAATAGCATTTAATAAGTTGGAATTAAGGCAGTCCAACGCTGTATTTAAGTCGACATCTTGTTCGTAAAAAGCTGACCAATCATAGCTAGATAAAAGGGACTGCAACTCCTGTGGATCTAAACTTTTGTAGTCCTTATATGCGAAAGGAGTATCACACAAAGTAGGAGCTCGGACGTTTATGGCCAGATCGATGACGTTGTGTTTGCTAGGCCAGGTCGGGTCGAAGTTGTTGCTGTCGACTACTGTATCGTTGCAGTCCACTAGTATAGCGTCTAGCCATGTGTGCGACGTGTCGGTATGATGAGTCGCTCCATGCTGGACGATCTGAAGTGACAGTTCAGCTGCAAGTCTGCGAACAAACTTCGCATCATCACTGTCAGACAATAAATCCGCATTCAGATCACCCATTATAATTTTGTGACTGTAAGCGTCACAATACTCTCTCAGCTTGTCGATAAGATCCGAGTTCTTCAGAAATGCGATAGTGGGGGCCCGGTAGATGACCGCGACTAAAACAGGCTCCTTGCTTCTATGCTGTATCTCACACATGATGTATTCAGACTGATTGGGTTTATCTGGTCCATCAGTGTTTGACACAGCAAGAACTTTGACCCTATAATTGTCGCGGACATAAAGCGCCACACCCCCACCATGGACATTTCTATCCTGCCGCACAATCGAGTAACCATCGATCTGAATGGAATCATCGAACTTCTCACCGCGTAAACGCAGCCTTAGCGCACATAATTTCATTAACTAATCTATAGCTCGCGAGACGGACAAGCAAAGGTGGCGGTCTTGTAGGCGATTTGTCATTCACACTCGCAGCAACATTCATTCCGAGTTCAGCTCCTGCTCTGGAGTAGCGACCCCTCAATGTAGGGGGAGCTAGTGGCCTAACATTAATAATATCATCTTTTTGAAGAGTGGGCAGAACAGTGCTGAGGACAATATGAGCTACCTCAACAGGATCAGATTCAGCTCTAGAGCAGTCCACTATTCCTGAGATTATGAGCTCAATATTCCCCGCACTGCTGCTGCCCCCTCTTCTCTCTTGGCTATCACTGCTTCCTCCAAAGGTAGGTGCCGAACCAAGATTCGACACAGGTTCATCAGGTGAATCCAAGTTTAATTCTATGTTGTTATCATCGTCATTACCTTGAAGGTTGCGCGTTCGACGCCGATGAACCTGCGTGCGAATCCTTCCTGAGTCAGAAATCCGTGATTTTTCCAAATCACGGGCGATTGGCTCAGGGGTCGCACTTAAACTATGTACATTTAACTTATTTTCTAAAGCCAGCAATTTCTCGGTTAGTTCTTATTTTCTAAGAAGGTTTGTCTGACCTTGAACTCCTCCAGCAGGGAGTTTTGATCGACAATTATTTTTTTCATAACGCCTAAGTTCAATTTTAGCACTCCAACATCTTCTATCAGCGCCGGTACTGATCGTAATAAAGTCAGGTTCTCCTTGATCTCAGATGCTATGGGCACGACCTTCTCCATAATAACCGAGACATTGCTGGTACAGTCTTCAATTCTCAAGAGAGAGAGAGAGAGAGAGAGAGAGAGAATGAGAGAGAGAGAGATAGTGAAATACGGTGGAATACGGAACGGTCATGTGTAGTGGTAACCGCAGACCTTATGGAATTCCCGTTCAGCAAGAGCCAATATAAACATTTGTTGGTCTTCCAGGATCTCTTTGCAAAGTGGATAGAAATGAAACCTCTCCAGAAGGCAGACGAAAAGTCGGTGAAACAAGCTTTTACAGAACTCATTTTGTTCCGCTGGGAAACCCCTGAATACATTTTGACGGACAATGGAATCGACTTCGTCAATAAACACCTGAACAAGACGTTGGAGGAGCCCGGTGTAGTGCATGTGACGATACCCCCGTACCACCCCCAAGCGAACCCAGTAAGTGGAAGTAACCGGATGTTGAATACGATGATTGCAACATTTGTACAGGCCGATCATAGGGATTGGGATAAGCATGTGCACGAATTCTGCCATGCCATGAACACGGCAATGCAATCGTCATTAAAGACGTCACCGGCCTACCTAAACTTTTGTAGACACCCGACTCCCGTTAAAAGCTGCGGCGAGAAGTGGAATCAAAGCTGCCCAAGTTCCAGATGGATCCGGAAATTTGGTTGGATCGAATGAAAAGACTAGATGCACTGAGATACACAGTCACAAGACACATTTACATCGCCAAGAATAAACAAGAAAAAGTATACAACAAGGGTAGAAAAGATACAAGTTTTAATATTGGTGATCTAGTGATGCGGGAGATTCATGTACTATCAAACGTTACGAAGCGATTCTCGGCATAATTAGTGAAAAGATACGAGGGGCCGATAGAGATTGTAGGAATAGAGTCCTCGGGGGTACATATCTTAGGGGAAGGCGAGGGTATGAGTAGGAATATCGCGAAGGTAGCAGTAAAGCAGCTAAAGTGATATATTCTTCCTCGTGGAGCCACCACGTACCACTAAAGCCTCCCCGTTCCTGTAACCCCAATACAGTAATTGAAGCTCACCTGAGAGTCAATAGATTGATTTTATTATATATTTTTTTGTTACTTCCACAGCTAGGTTGAGAAGAGTGATCGCAGAATGCCACGACCATTCCGTCGTTGTGTCATCGAAGGCTGGGCCTACCACAGTTCAAGCCCAATTTTCAAACCGCCGCCGTTCGATGTCGTCCCTACGGACTTCGTGAGGCCCCAATCTCCCGAACCCAATTCCCCTTCCGAGTCTAAAGAATTTATGACGGTTGAACATTATCGGGATTCCAAGAGGCAGTGGGAGGTCAATGAGGAGGCTGATCTTTGGAGCTCTCTGGAGGAACAACATTCGCAACACGAAGAGGCAATGGATGTGGCAATGTGGCACTTGTTTGGCAATGGTGCTGGAGGAAGTAGAAATCGAAAAAGAAGAGCCAATGATTAATTTGGGAAGCAGCAAGGTTTCTACACTCACTCCATTGGTAGTGGTGCCGGAAGAAAGAGAATATGAAGTAGAAGAACCCATGGAGATGGAGGTAGATCCAGAAATTGAAGAACTTGATTCAGCCCTGGAACTACACGAAGGGAACCAAAATGAAAAGAAGGAAAAAGAAGAAGTTGTCGACGATGGAGTAGCGGCCATTATCATCATCAATAATGAGAAGGACCAGAGAGAAAAGGAAGAAGAAGAGGTGGTCGAAAGTGAAATCTCGGTTATCCTCATCACCATTAAGGAGATTAACCAGAGGAAAGAAGAGGGAGATGAGTCAGGTATGGATGGCGTGGTGGTAACTGTCACCGCCAACAATGATGATCCGAGAACCTTGTTCACTCCACTATCCGACGAAGAGGCGCGGGAATTAGCAGCCAGAACTGGGACAGTCTCCAAACAGTACTTGCTGCGCCGCCTCCACATGAACGAAGAAGACTACGTTGCAACGATCATCTCCTCACAGGAACGAGAAAGTGGTGTCGGAGATGATGGGCTATTGGAAGAGAGCCCAGAGGAAATGGAGAGACGTCAGGCAGAGGAAGAGCTGAACGCTCTTATACAAATCGGCAGCCCTTCTCCGCCCACCTCTCAACCTCTAGGGCCTTGGGACTTGCCTATAGCTGAATAGACCCCGGAGAATTCTCATAGACCTCAGACGTAACCACAGCGGCAGACCCCAGATGGTGGGGAGGCTCTACCGACCTGACGTGAAATAGACCTTCCCCCAGAGTACCAGCTTCCTGTCCTACTAGTACAAAGCGGCTCGATGGAACTGCCACTGGATTGGGACCTGAAGCTGGGGGTGCGAGAAGTAATTTCGTAAGAATAGGATGATAGACAAGCTAGGAACCAGGACCCACTGCAGCCGATGAGCCGCAGTGCTCGAAGGAGGGCACGGCGGGCACGAAACTGCCCAAACTCGTATCGCCAATTAACGGTAGACGATTACGTCTCCATGGTATAACCAAGAGACCAATCCGAAGCTCTATCGAGGTCCCCACCGTCTCGGGACTCCCAGAGCTATCACTGGTCTCAAGCACCACGGAACGAATGGAGCCCAGCCCAGCAGGAACAACGACGCTTCCACCCCGTGACCGGCAAACATAGCAGTCTAACCATTAGGTTTAGTATAGCAGACTCGCGATCCAGATCACGCCTTACGCTAGCAGTAAAAGAACGAGGCATTATGTTCGGCGGGCTGGACCCGCTTCTCACTATCCAGAATCTGGACCCTCCTCCGTGCACTTGCTTCAACTACTGGCGCAGGCACCAGAAGTTGAAATACTACCCCTGCCCCAAGGTGATGGTTTATTGCAACACTAGCGGTAAGCGTGGGGTAGAACTCTCCAACTGCCCTCTATGCAGCGAGGCACACCGTCGGTATGTGGAGCGTGAGTTGGCGCACGAATGGGGGGAATATTATCCCATGCTGGAAGTCAGCGTCACATTAGAAAGGGACCACTCAGCAAGGCGTTATCACGGAGAGAGGGGAATTCTCCAAAGATCGACCGGCAGGGACGTCGGAGGAGGTGACCACTCGGGACTGTGAGCCCATGCTCCATCGCACTCACGACGAAGGGAATCGCCTCTAAGGGATCCACGAGGAGATGCGATGTCCCTCCAACGTATAAGGAGATCATCGCCTGACCACCGGAGGTCCAATACGATCTCACCACAACAGACGAGGGAGCCGACACTCTCCTCAAGACGGAGGAGAACCGCGATGCCATCACCTCAACGCAGACGGTGGTCACCATCGCGCGTGGGGTCAAGGGGTCGCTCCCCCTCTATTTAACGCAGACGGCGGTCGACATCGCACACGAGTTCAAGGGGTCGCTCTCCTTCCACGAGACGAAGGAGGACGCCAACTCCATCACCGCAACGAGATCATCACTCCTAAGGCGAGGAGAGCGTTTATATGAGTGACAGCGACGTCTCGGCCCCTCTATTACCCGGCAGCGCGGCTGCGAACTTGCGCCTCATGGGACGCCTAGAAAAGTACCCTGAGGACATTAGAATAGGCGTCATGCGACTTATCTTGCTCGAATCACCGAACGAGGCGAAATTAGTATACGCCTTTGATAGTGACGCCAGTAGACAGGTACACTCTAAACCTAAAAGAATAAAAATTGACATTAGGAAGAATAAAAGTAGCATTTTATTATTTTAGTAAAGTATAAAAGTGTGATTTTATTCTTTAGATAATTTGACAATGACTTTAAAAGATTAAATTGTACAACTTATTCTTTTGTAAAGAATAAAGTTCAGCTTTTATTATTTTAAAAGAGTAAATGATGACGTTTATTCTTTACAAAATAATAAAGTCAAGAAATTATTCTCTATAAAAGAATAAAATACCACCCCGCTATTTTAAAAGAATAAATAACTGATTTTATTCTTTACGAAAAGAATAAACGGAAGATATTATTCTTTACGAAAAGAATAAACGGAAGATATTATTCTTTATTTAAGATATATAAATATTTATGACAATAATTTTAGCTAATCCATCCAAGATTATTGCGCCGCGCATGCAGGCTTTAACATTAGTTTTATTCGAGACTTTCAATAAATCGTACATGGGAATTTAGGGTAATATTATATTAGACGCGAATTCAACTAATATACGGCGACGAAATACACGTGGGAAGGCGGCGAAGCGATGCTCAACATGCACGCGGGGCTTGCTTTACAAAAAGTTACCTATGTAAATATATATATGGGTATGCACTAAGCACAATAATAATCTGTGCAACTTAATCTTTTATTCGAATTTGGTGTGGCCTCCTTCGACGATACAAGTTGGTCGGCACACACGGTATACGGTTATATATATAGATATATTCGCGAGCGGAACAAGCGGTTTAATATTCGCACGGAGCTGATACAAGAAAAACCAAAGCGTCTGTGTACGTGGCTCAGTGCGAAGTGGACGAGTCGTCCCTTCGTTCCCGCGGCGCTACACTCGGGTTTCGGTAGTGCGGACCGAGCCCGCCTGAGGGCTCAGCGCATGCTTTGGCGAGGAAGAAAGAGAAGGGAGGAAAGGGGAGCGTCTGCTCGCGGTGACGTCACGCTATGTGGCATGCAGTGACGGCTTGCAGAAGGTGTTGGAGAGGACGAAGAAGGACGAGTGGCCAGGATGAGGAAGTGCGTGAAGACGAGGGATGCAGCAGGAGGTGTATTTGGACAACGGTGCCGACGAAGGGGCACGAAGACGAGAGGTTGCAAGGCCCAGGACGGCGTACTTGCAGCAGGACTAGACACACCTCGAAGATGTTATGTTTTCATACAGCTTCCTACTGCATTCGTCCACTGCCACTATTATCAGGTGAAATTAGTGTTTAGTTTATCACTGTAATCTCCCCTTACTAATGCTGTATTGTTTCTAGGTATCTGATGAGTGGTTCAGAGGCTGCTGCTGCTGCTGTTATGGAGGAGCGGGTTACGAGTTGAACTACGTTGCTGTACCTGAGAGACCACTCTGCCTCTGCAAACCATCCAAACCAGGTAAGAGACTTTCAATTTGATGTACATATCTGCTGTAGACTAACTCATCTTTATGTTTTCTAGGGTGTATGCCGCAGGCATCCTTCATATATAGAGAAGCAGCCGCTCCGCCCAAGGTGGATCTATTCATGCCTTTCAAGGCATAAAATCAGGTGGGTATCATTCTAATAACATTTTGCCTATATTCTTGATTTCTAATCTCTTGTTTGTTTCCTTAAGTCGGTTCAAAAGGACAGGAGTAAGGAGAGGAAACGCCAGGACATGCTCAGCGCACCCCAGCTGAGACCAGCCAGCACCTATGCGAGGCTCTATGGGATGGCAGTTGTGCGTCCTCTTCAGCTGCTTCAGGGCATTGGAGAACTCGCTTGCTCTGTGTCGTCCAGGGGAATAGTGTATGTGTGTGTGTATATAGTGAGTGGAATGGGTAGGTAGTGTGATATCGTTTACATAGGCCAGTTCTGTCGAGCATCGGACTTGCACTGAGCAGTTCGTTCAACAGACTGGAAGTTGTGTAACGCACACAAAATGTGGTGTTACAATATATAGGAACGCCTATTTCGTAGTTCTACTGCTGTTCTAACCTTCAAATCCTTAGAGATTACTTTTAACCTAAACAAAATTATGACACTCGCTGATCACCTCAGTCGAACTAATTCTACCAAAAAGTCATATCTAAAAAACTAAAAGACCTAATCACTTAAAATTCTGTGTGATAGTTTATTAGGCTCAAAAAAGAAGGAGGAAAATATTTCCAAGACCTTACATAATCTTATTTCAATTTCATCAAAAAAAGTCTTATACACAAAATAGCATATATGTATACCTATATATGTATACCTATATGGGTATACCTATATAAAGGGAGTGATTAATCAATTGAAACATTTGATTTTTCGCTTTGTTTTTATTGTATGTTGATATGAAACTAATTTACATACAAAATTTGAACTTTTTATATCTTATACTTTATGAAAAAGTCATTTTGTGGTAATTCTAGTTCCAATTTGGCACATGGATTTTGAAATTACATGTATACTTTTTTACTCGCTAGAGTAACCAATGGTCTTGTGTAGTTCCAAGCAAGTTTTTATTATATATTAGAGTGGAACTAACTTACATACAAAATTTGAACTTTCAAACTCTGTTGGTTCAGGAGAAATGCTACTTTAAAGAGAATTTTAAGTTACCGTTACCTCAATTTTAACAATTATTTTTTGGATTAAACAAATTTCTACAGTCTTCATTAAAATTATTGAGTCAATATGGCTTATTTAAGTTGATTAAAGTGAAAAATTAAATGTTTCAATTGATTAATCACTCTCTTTTAAGTTTAGAGCTGATTCAACCATTTGACATATACATAGGTATACATATCTAGGTATGCATATATGCTATTTTGTGTATAAGACTTTTTTTGATATACTTGAAATAAGATTATTTAAGGTCTTGGAAATATTTGTCTCCTTCTTCTTTGAGCCTAATAAACTATGACATATAATTTGGAGTGTCAAGGTCTTTTAGTTTTTCATATATGATTTATTTGTGGAATTACTTCGACTGAGGTGATCAATGACTATCATCAATTTTTTTGGTTGAACAAGTTTCTACAGTTTTCATTAGAGCTGTTAAGTAAATAAGGCTTATTTTATATGTTTGAAGTACAATATTACATGATTCAATCAAATAATCACTCTACTGAAAGTTTTACAACAGATTTAACAGTTTCAAATATAGATACCTATGTGTTATTTTGTGAATAAGATTTTTTTTTTACAAAATGGAAAAAAGATTATCTAAGACTTTGAAAGTATTTTTTTCTTCTTCTTTAGGCCTAATAAATTATGACACTAAATTTTAAATGTCTAAGTCTTTTGGTTTTTTAGATATGACTTTTTGTTGGAATTAGTCCGACTGAGGTGATCAGCGAGTGGCATAATTTTTTTAGGTTAAAGTAATCTCTAAGGATTTGATGGTTAGTACAGCAGTAGAACTACAAAATAGGTGTTCCTACATATATATTGATATATCTTAAATAAAGAATAATATCTTCTGTTTATTCTTTTCGTAAATAATAAAATCCGTTATTTATTATTTTAAAATAGCGGGCTGGTATTTTATTATTTTATAAAGAATAATTTCTTGACTTTATTCTTTACAAAAGAATAAATTGTACAAATTAATCTTTTAAAGTCATTGTCAAATTCTCTAAAGAATAAAATCACACTTTTATACTTTTCTAAAAGAATAAAATGCTACTTTTATTCTTCCTAACATTCATTTTTATTCCTTAAGGTTTAGAGTGTATGTGACGGGTACACATAGAAAGAGCTAGTTGAAGACAGGAGAGCCGTAAGAAGACTGAATGAGCGGCCAGTCCCCGTTTATTAAGATGTAAATAAGTTAGTGAATGCGGGTATATATATTTTTTTCTGTGGGTAATTTGGTGGTTGAGAATTGAAGAATATTTATTCTTTTTGTTTATTGTTGTAGTAATATTAAGAATATAGTTACTGAGTTAAAGCTAGGGTGTAGCGAGCGCTCGTGCGAGGATTCTTGCAAAGGGCCTACGTTGCTCGTAAAGGTAAACCGATGGTCCACTCCGGTGGAATCACTACACTGTACACCACTACGCATGTGCCCCAAGAGCACGAGGAAGTCAGCAGAAGAAGAAGACGGGACCGCCAGAAGATCCCGCGAAGAAAAGACATCACAGCTGTGACCAGTGTGAGCTAGTTGAAGGGTAACCGACTCGCTCGCAGAAGTATCGTACTTTCCCGTGCATGTACACGTAACACGTCCGTGTACTCACACTATCTCCACCCAACTTCGTTCATGCACGCAGAAGCGGCTGGGGGAGGAGTTGCGTCACCACATAACAGCTGGAAACTGAGCAGCAGCGGTTGCACGAGCACGGCGTGGATCAGCTGCGGGGCGAAAAGCTACCGAGCGCGCGATCTAGTAAAGAACAAACGGCTTCAGGCGGCAGCAGCGCGAGTTAACTGCAGCCGCGCGAGAGAAGAATCAGCAGAGGGGACAGAGAGAGAAACGACGACGATGCCAGACGCCGCGCGGGAGAAACAGAGATAGAGAGGGGATGGTCAAGAGAGGCAGCTAGTCTACGGAGCCGGCGATGAAGAGCACGTTTGGCTCGAGTTACACGGCGCTGAGTCGTGCCTATATACCTGTATATACGCCTGTATGCCTGCGCACACATTGTAGCCCGCATACATTAAATATTTTGAATCACGCGCATACGTAGGTGGCGCGTAAGGTAGCTCGGAAGTTAGGTTCGCGGTAGACTTAATGAAATAGGTAGACGAGGATATCGAGGGAAAACTTGTATGTATATAGAGTATGAGTACTGCAATAAATGACAGCGTCCGTTACATAATAAAAGCACATATTTCTTTATAGATGTTCCCAACTTTTCCCCATGAGTTTCGCGTTTACAGCACGTAATTTCGCCGTGGGTTGCACCTTTCTAAAGGTGTCGCGATGACCGGTACCTCCTTCAAAAGGGAGTCATCATCGTCCGAGGCAGAAGCGAGCATAAGTTGGCGTCCTTAAGTAAATTCACGTATACTCTTCAAACGTATGTTACCCATATGTATAATTAATTAGTCAGGTAGTAACAACGTTTCAATTGTTGAGTATTTTATTTTTTTTGTAAATCAATTTTCTTATATTATTAATTAGTATGAATTATGCAAATTAATAGTACTTTTCAAACTTAATACTGTCAGACATTAAATTTGACATAAATAAATGTTGATAAAAAATCGGTCTTGCAGTCGAACCTCGAACACTGATTAAGCCAATATAATATTAGGAACACACAGTTTATACCATATTTACGGCTCTGACTTGCTTCCGTCGTTAACTAGCAAATTTAGGTGACTCGAGCAGTGTTCGAGATTTAACTGTGGTTCAATATAAAATATAGTGCATTGACGGTCTCTTTAATTTCGACATATAACTATGAACATACTTGACGGACCCGTCGTCTCGAAGTTTTCGGTGTTTGTAGAAATGGGAGTTTATATTCCCATCGGCCATTTTCAATACATATATAGATATAGTATCCCGTATTAAATTAACAAACATGGCGGGTGGGTATGTACATTTTCACTAGCGCCACTACTCCCGCGGTGGTAGTTTTCTTTGCCAATAGAAGGTAATATTTCTAAGTAAAATAAGTCAACATAATCATAGATGATGGAAGCATATATGTATAAAAGTTTTGTACGCAATATGTGCAATGTGATGCATTTAATGAATACGGCAATATTAATACTGATGAGGCTTGATATAAAAATTAAAACAAAGTAGTATGTGCAAGAAATACTACGTGGTTTATTATGACACAGAAAACAAACAGCGCTGTAATTTTTAGAATTATTTTAATTTTTTGAATATATCCAAAAATATGTAATGTCTTATTATAAAACAAATAAAATTAATGGAATATATAAATACTGAGTAATACACGTTGGTTGTTTATAATAAAAAATTGATATTAAATAAAGTAGGTAGTTCACCGATAGACTGCTGGACAATGCACAGTCAATTTTATAAATACGAAAATGTTCGTTTTGATGTCAGCTTTTAGGATCCGTTTCTAAGTTACCGATTTTCATCGATATATATGTCTACAACGGATAGAATAAGCATATATGCGGTAATTCGACATTCGCATACAATGAGCTTTGGCTGACCAAATACTAAACACCTAATGGCACAAAAAAATTTTTCAAAACATGAAAACGAAAGTTGAAGAACAGAGCTTTAATTTAAGCTAAGGTTTATAAAAACGAATGTTCCAGTGAAAAGTTATAAGCAATTGAAAATAGCGAAAAATCATTAAATTTCGTCATTATCAAGTTTCTGATAATTTCGCGTGATTTAGCTGGCTAAGAATAGATATCGTTAATTGGTAAGTACTAAGCTTCTAAGGTCATCATTTTCTTCCAAAATATGAAAATTAAAGTGGAAGAATATAGCTTTGATTTAAGCTAGAGATCGTGGAATATGTATGCCCCAGCGAAAAGTTATCAGTAATTAAAGATAGCAAAAAATCACAGGAAATTATTATAAAATTGATAATTACGAAATTTAATGATTCTTCGATATTTTCAATAGATTATAACTTTTTATTTGACCATTCATTTTTCCCAAGTCATAGCTTAAATTAAAGCTCTTTTCTTCAACTTTAATCCACATATTTTGAAAATTTGTTGACGCCCTTAGGAGTTTAGTTTTCGCCAGTCAAAGCTCGTTGGATGCGAATGTCAAATTACCGTACATACGCTCATTCTATCGGTTGTAGATATATATATATATATATATATATATATATATATATATATATATATATATATATATATATATATATATATATATATATATATATATGTGTGTACATATATCGGTGGAAATCGCTAATCTGGAAACGGATCCTAAAAGCTGACTTCAAAACGAACATTTTCATATTTGTAAAATTTTATTTCATGCAGAAACCGCATGAATCGACTATTTTGTCCACTTTTTTAACCGATGGCCCCACTGTGCGACGGGTCTGTGAAGTATATTCATAGTTATATGTCGACATTAAAGAGACTGTCAGTGCACTATATTTCATATTGAACTACAGTTAAACCTCAAACACTGCTCGAGTCACCTAAGCGTCCTAGCAGTTCACGCCGGCATCAAGTCAGAACCGTAAATAAGGTATAAACTGTGTGTCCCCAATATTATATTGGCTAGATTGCAAAAAATGGCACTTAGCTTACCTACAAGTGAAATGAATTACCATATGTGCACTGTATGTAACGCGAGTGTAAGATAACGAGACTATTATAGATCAGTGTTCGAGGTTTGACTGTAAGACCGATTTCTTATCAACATTTATTTATGTCAAATTTAGTTTCTGACAATATTAAATTTGAAAGGTATTATTAATTTCTATACTTCATGCTAATTAATAAAACAAGGAAATTGATTTACAAATAAAAATACAATACTTGACAATTTATTAATCGATTTCATCAATTTCGTTAGCATTAATTTGAGATTGAACGCATTTGAACGCTCTCTATGCTAAATATTAATTTTGTTAGTAGATTGAAGCATCAAGGCAGCTCTGTTGCTCCAACCAGTCAGAACGTAATGTTACTGCTGTATCTTAATATTGCAATAGGGTAGCACTTTAACAGTGCGCGAGTTACAGTGGACCAGGTTTGACTGTAGATATTTTGCAGTTTTTTCTGCACTTGAATTATTGATTGTAAAAAAAGTTACCCGCCCTAGTGAAAATGGACAATTCAAATGGGTTATAATGGATTGAGAATATGGATGAGGAATCCAGTTTTATCCATTTGAATCCGATTTTACCAATTTGAATCCACATTATCGACCTACTCTATCCATTTTTATTCTTTATTTCCACCAGGGCGGAGTAGATAATCAACGCATTTATTAATAAAAAATATTAACGATATATAACGATATTAGTTTAATTTTACCATTTTAATTCGAGCTTATGAAATTCATGATTGAACGACTTATTTCAGTAATCACATATTTCTTTTAATTTATAAAGTGGGTAATAATGAAACTTACATTTGCCAAGATTTTACTTTTTTGAAAGGTATTTTTTATAGACATTTTACAACTTTTCTAGAGACTGGAGAATTCAAAATTAAATGTAATACGTTTTCTTAAATTCATTAAATGTTTTGCAGTATTATTTGTAATTAGTTAAATATTTAAAAGTTCTTTATAGGTAAAGACTTAAGATTAAGTATAAAATATTACCAAGTTCAATTCTTGTTGAGCCTTGGGATTCGGATATGTAATATAATTTTTTTTAAAGATTTTTAGTGTTCTCAGCTTCTTTGTGGTTAAGATAGATTAGTCTCTCATTACCAGATCGAAAATGACCAACTTTGATCTAATGTACATATTTATATTTTGCATAATTTCAAGTTTATGACATGAAATTTAAAATAAAACGAAAAAAATGTATGGGTACTGGAGGATCCACCGAGACTTAAAATGTTAATACTTGCTAAACAATTTCAATAATAGACAAAAATATAAAATTCCTTTTATTTTTTCCTTGATTTTATATTTCGATTATTTAAATAAAAACCTTGGTTACCAGTTAAATATAAAAAATAATTAATACATAACTAAACTGAGTGTATTTTTATATACATATATATACTTACTGTTATTATTTTTTATATATACTTACTGTTATTATTTTTTATATATACTTACTGTTATTATTTTTTATATATACTTACTGTTATTATTTTTTATATATACTTACTGTTATTATTTTTTATATATAATAACATATATTTAGGTCAATTAGTATGACAATTAATACTGAATCATATTTATTGGAATTTCGTGGTGCAAAAGAAATTGTGTGCCTCCATGGGGACCCGCGTGAAAAGTTGCAAGAATTCTCAAAGAAACTACGAAAACGTACGAAAATTAAGTAAATGAGTTTATGCTATGAAAGTGATTATAATAATACAACTGAAATAAACAACAATATTGTAATTATACAGTTATTAGTGGATACAAAAAATATTGTGAATTCAAAGTATAAATAAGTTATTGCAATCAAAAGTGTTGAGAATTGGCATTTATTAATCTTTTTTATTATTCAATAATAAAGAAAAAAAGTTATTTTAAATTGTAGTACAGTTATTAAACAATAGTATAACAAATATTATACAATGTTTCATACACTAAACTGTCTTAGCATAACATTTTAAATATCTAATTTTAGTTTTTCTTTCATAATAAAATATACACAAATAACTAAAGTGGATTTTGCAATTTCTGTATGAAGTTTAAAATAATATCAAAACATTATAAAGTAGTGAAATATACAAATTTTGATTGATTTATTTTTTATAATGCAGATTGAAATAAATTTTTACAGATTTTGATTGTATTTAAGATAAGTATAATATTTAATAATTGTTAAAATGATGATCCATCTACTGAACTTTTGATCAATATGTTACAATATTTTATCGCGATCGTGGTTATACCGCTGCACAATCTTGCCTCAACTGGTTGGATCACTTTTCAGAACTACACGACCACGAATCGTCCCGGTTCAGGGCCAAAGAAATGGAGCCGGAAGGCCCCCTGCGTACTCGTCGTCGGCTCCGGGGGTGCTTACATGTGGTATGCAAATATGCGCGAATAAGCATCGCGGAGAGAGGGTCCTCCTCATTAATAAATCTTTGACTTTGTACAGACTTGTGCCTTGAGTGGCCGGGTTATGCAATGCGTCATTAAATGCATTTATTTGTCCATTAGGGTCATTTTTACATAACAAAAATATATATCATTGGTCAAGGTCACCGATGTATGGCATTCTTTGATCCAAACAGCAGTATCACGATTTACCAGCTTTCCTTTACCAGAAAGGAATTATACCTTCAAATGACCCCTAATAGGAATACCTATCTAAGCATGTAATTTTGTGCCCTTTTGAAATACGAAGTCAATAATCGGAGTTTCCATTTGAAAAAACACAAGTTGATCTTCAAAAAAACCTAGAAAATGCAGGTGAAGGACATGGTTAAGATAACCAACTTATGGCTCCCCTTGACGGAAACAACTTTTGATTGGGATATTTCTGAAAAAAAAACAGGATTTACCAACTTTTCTGTATGAAACAGAAATTTGACCTTGACATGACCTCTAATGGTCACTTTGACCCTTAATATGGATACCTATCTGAACGTAAAATTTCGTGCTCTTTCGGAATCCGAGGTCAACAATAGGGGTTCTCATTTAAAAAATAAAAATTGACCTTCAATTAACCTTGAAACTGAAGGTCAAGGTCAAAGTGAAGGTCATAGTTGGGCCAGCTTCTCGATACCCAATAACTTTTATTTGAAATATTTTTTGATTGGACTGCAATTTTTTGAGTTAATCAGCTATGTAAGTTAAAATGGGACAATATAATATACTATAATATAAGAGTTTAAAAAATTATGTATTTTAAAAACAAAACTCACTTTCAAATCAATGATACGTAGTGTCGGTAGTACAGGTGAGCTTGTTTCTTGTACACAAACTGATAAGTTTCCTCACAGTAGAAATAAATTGAGCCGAGACTATAAAAATCAAACATTTCACTCTCTAATTTTATATATATATATATATATATATATATATATATATATATATATATATAGCATTTCCTACTCGTAATTGTATATAAAATGACGTAAGTATATTAATAACACTATTTGAATATTGCGAACTGTATTTGTATATAATGAAAACTCTCGTGCAGCTAGTTATTCGTGTCGTAACATTTTTACGTTTATGTACGTCTCTGTAGTATAAAAAAATTAAACTAATCTGAAGCTGCTCACATTCGTTGCATGCTTTTAATTTCATCATCATATATGGAAGGGGGAAAGGGCCTACTAGTAGAGGGGGCTTTTGTACACGTGAAACCTCCATGTCTCTCTACCAGTAAGCGCCGCCCACATACAAATTTTGGTGGGGTTTAAAATTTTTAGAGTGGAGGAGGCCAGGGCAAAATATGTAGGTGAGTGGTGAGAAGCAATCTTTAGGCGGGGTTATCAGCTCTAAGCTGCTGATGTAGCCGTACCTCGGTCCGAGTACTTACCTGCGTATTTTGTACATTTTTATAACAGAAAATGATTTTTTATTTGCAATATTGGCCGTAGAAATCATTTTAATGAAATGAATATTTATTTATACGTATTTTCCCTCCAACCTTTATTGCACATACTCCAGCGTGTTCTTAAATTAGCCGAATCTTAACCTATTCCCAAATCTACCCTATTTTATGCAGGAAAACTTCAGAAAACAACGAAATTATTAAAAACATGTTTGGTGGATATTCTGCGATAGAAAAATTGTTTTAAAATCATCAGAAAATTATTTCTTATTTTTACAAAATTGCGGTTTTTCTCCATTTATGGTCTTCCAATGTTCAGCAAGCCTTATGCGCATGAATCAATCGAAAACTTTAAGGATGTATTATTTAACTTATTTACACTATATCCATGAAGTCCGATCTTTAAAAAGAAAATTTATTAAGAAAGTGTTGCCCTATGAATAGAGTTAAAAATATGATCTTTTTAGGTTATTTTTACGATGGAGATTCAATATAATTTTATTTTTTTTTATAATTATCTTTTTAAAAATTTGTATAATATAATTTTTTTCAAATGCTATACTTGCATTTCCATACGCAAGGACAGTTTTTAAAAGACATCAATTTTCATTGGCAATTGTTAGTTCTTTCTACATAAGTATGGGTATACTGTCTAAAAATTTATGAAAATTTACAAAAAACTTTCTTTTTAGATAACGAATATAACCACCAATTAAAAAATATTTTATCATGTAACTAGCAAATTCTTCAAAATTTACCACAGGTCCACCTTAACCTTCTAGCTAGACGCATACGCCACCACTCGCTTCAGACACACTAAGCGTGGTGATCAGCTGATTATCTGCCACCTCCCGTCGCCGGGGCCACAATCTTACTTCACTGTTCACTCTGTTAAATTACACAAGTCCACAAAATGAAATCGGAAAAGTTCTTCAACCAAACTAAGTGGCATAACACGTCAGGATAAAGGTCATTTGAAGGTCAACTTCGTTAATTCGAGAGATATTATCTTTTCGGCCTTGGATTGCGAAAGAGCGGGAAATTTTACGTTCGGATATAGTCTGACCCACAGTTCTCAGTGACCTTTAGAGGTCATATAAAGATCGAGCACATTCTTTAGAACTACTGAACCTAGTAGTTTGTCATGGTTTGTGAATATCGAGGTAATGACCGATACAAAAGTTATTGAGTATGTATGGAGGGTTTCGAAGTATATACGCAGAAAAGCAGGCAAAAAATGTAAATACATCATATAACGTTGTGTATAAGGTTTTTAAGTTATCGGGTACTTAGATTTTTTTTTTCTGCCTGTGTATAAAAAAAGCTCAAGGTTATAATGTATTTAAATTGAACTCTTCTGTTTTCGTAACGATTGTAAGGTTATTTTTTGTTGTTTATTTATACACATGAAGGTTTTGATGTTATGTGAATATTTTGATTTTTTCGTTAAATATTCTGTAATGTCCTCTCACGTCCTCTGAAACTAAAAATTTTATTCTATGATACAGTCCTCTTTTTATTCACTCTTAGTCCTCGCTTGTCCTACATGTTTTATGTACGGGAGAACTCAAATTCGCAGCCTCCTGGAAAGGAATCTAAACTCTCAATAACAAAAATTCATGAATGACCTGTTTGTTTATTGACGAAAGATCTACGAAGAGATTTTCTTTTATGCGGATTAGTAGTATCTCTCTTGAGAAACCTGCAGTAGTCCAACATCATATATATCCTTGAATTCTTAGTGAAATCTCTTACCCTGTTCCTTGCTGAAGTCCCCAAAATTTTCAGGGAAGTAATCAATATAGGAGTGAAGAAAATGGATTTTTAAATTCATTAGACATCCCATTTTTCTAAATTTGCTTAACATTTATTCACAATATTTTTGTAATCAGCATCTTTATTATTTCCTAGAAATTTTTGTTCAATTTTTCTGAAACTTTTCCATGCCACTTCAATAATTCCCTTATCTGCGGGCCATCGAAGACTCCATCATTGATCCTAGCTTCAGAAAGTTTTGGAAACTTCTCCAAGATGTACATAAAGGCACGACTTCCTTCTGGTAAGTCTTCATTTCTTTGATCAACTGCTTAACCTTACCTAGCTTAATATGTATAGGTGGAAGGATGACTTTACGTATATTCAAACCGTAAAAAGATTCTTCTAATACAGATGATGGAAATATTGAAATGCATGTTGAAGAATCAAAAATGAACATGATGGCCTATAATTGATGAATCGGATGAAATGGATGATGATGATCAACATACAAATTCTAATGTGTTAACTCAAGATGAACTGAGTGACTTGGTTCGAGACGCAGGACTATCGAAAGAAATTTCCGAACTATTAGGAACTAGGTTAAAAGAAATATGGTTCTATCTCCTGAGGAGAGGACTGTACCATAAAACAAATTTTTTTTTGTTTCAGAGGACATGAGAGGAAATTAGTGAATATATAGCGAAAAAATCAAAATATTCACATAACATCAAAACCCTTATATGTATAAATAAACAACAAAAAATAACCTTAAAATCGTTACAAAGACAGAAGAGTTCAATTTCAATGCCTTATAACCTTGAAACCTTATACACAGACAGATAAAAAATAAATCTAAGTACCCCATTACTTAAAAACCTTATACACAACGTTATATGAGGTACTTACATTTTCTGCCTGCTTTGCTGTGTATATATTTTGAAATCCTCCATGTGTGCCCAATAAATGTTGTATAGGTCATTAACTCGATATTCGCAAACCATGACAAGCTACTAGGTTCAGTAGTTCTAAAGAATGTGCTCGACCTTTATATGACCTCTAAAGGTCACTGAGAACTGTGGGTCAGACTATATCCGAACGTAAAATTTCCCGCTCTTTCGCAATCCAAGGTCGAAAAGATGATATCTCTCGAATTAACGAAGTTGACCTTCAAATGACCTTTATCCTGACGTGTATATGTCATAAGGACCGCGAATTCGTGATCAGTGCACCCGAAACGTATTTTGAACGGGTCATTACGTCGATATTCGCAAACCATGACAAACTACTAGGTTCAGTAGTTCTAAAAAATGTGTTCGACCTTTATATGACCTCTAAAGGTCACTGAGAACTGTGGGTCAGACTATATCCGAACGTAAAATTTCCCGCTCTTTCGCAATCCAAGGTCGAAAAGATGATATCTCTCGAATTAACGAAGTTGACCTTCAAATGACCTTTATCCTGACGTGTATATGCCATAAGGACCGCGAATTCGTGATCAGTGCACCCGAAACGTATTTTGAAAGGGTCATTACGTCGATATTCGTAATCCATGACGAGCTACTAGGTTCAGTAGTTCTAAAGAATGTGTTCGACCTTTATATGACCTCTAAAGGTCACTGAGAACTGTGGGTCAGACTATATCCGAACGTAAAATTTCCCGCTGTTTCGCAATCCAAGGTCGAAAAGATGATATCTCTCGAATTAACGAAGTTGACCTTCAAATGACGTTTATCCTGACGTGTATATGCCATAAGGACCGCGAATTCGTGATCAGTGCACCCGAAACGTATTTTGAAAGGGTCATTACGTCGATATTCGTAATCCATGACGAGCTACTAAGTTCAGTAGTTCTAAAGAATGTTCTCGACCTTTATAAGACTTCTACAGGTCACTGGGAACCGTAGGTCAAACTATATCCGGACGTAAAATTTCCCGCCTTTTCACAATCCGAGGTCGAAAAGATGATATCTCTCGAATTAACGAAGTTTATCTTCAAATGACCTTTATCCTGACGTGTATATGTCATAAGGACAGCGGATTCGTGATCAGCGCACCCAAAACGTATTTTGTAAGGGTCATTACGTCGATATTCGTAATCCATGACGAGCTACTAGGTTCAGTAGTTCTAAAGAATGTTCTCGACCTTTATAAGACCTCTACAGGTCACTGGGAACCGTAAGTCAAACTATATCCGAACGTAAAATTTCCCGCGCTTTTAGAATCCGAGGACAGAAAGATGATAACTCTCGAATTAACTACGGATTCGTGATCAGCGCACACGAAAACGTATAGATCACTTAGTTTGGTGGAAGGACTTTTCAGATTTCAATTTGTGGTCCTGTGTTATTTTTGGAAACAGACACTTAAAGGCCTAAGTAAATTCTCAAGGATAAGGTAAATTGATTTTTACAAATCCAATTATATTAAAACTATTTTTTATATTTCATCTTAATCTTTATCATAATATGGTACAGAATATTTATGAGATATAAACGTGCGCTATTTTAATACTATTCTACATTTTGCTTCCTCATAGAGTTAGAATCTCATGTTATTCACGAAAAAAGACATATTTAGTTTAAACGGTTATAGCTCGGAAATCTACGATAGCAAATCGTTCACAAAATTTTAAATTTATAACTCAGTGAATTTACATACTAACATCTGATTCCAGGTAATTAAAATTTTTAGTTTTAATAAATTAGGTACAGAGAAAGAATTGCTGTATCAGGATTACTACCTATCGTTCTGTAATTTCAGTTAAAAATAATCCTTTGTTAAACCATCAATGATAATGAAGCACACCCTTTTGGAGGTATTATTTAGAAAGAGATATAGCAATTTCAAATTAATTTATTGGAACATAGAATTTCATATCGGGTAAATTAATATAGTTTGAGGAAGCTAATTTCCAATGAATTGGAAGTGTTTTTTTTGTTTATCCATCTGTTACAATATCATTTACAATTCTCCTCCCCGTCGTCATAGACGTCAAAACTATTATTTTCTATTAGTTCTAAAATATTATCCAAATTAATTTTTTGTGAATTTGCACTTTACGGACATCATATTTTCTATTTCCAGCTCACGATGGACGCAAATGAGAAAATTTGTGTCTTAATAAAATAGCGCCTCGTAGAAATGACTTAAGGAATTGAATTTTTTTTAAATGTTGGTAGACTGATATAGATTAATGAAAAATTATTGGTAAAACACGTGGGTAGAACCTCAAGTACCTAATAAATCGAGTATCATCAATATACCAATTGATATGTGGGAAAATTATTGAAGAGTGAACACTTGAAATGCAGACAATGTCTCTAAGCATGTGATTTGATTTCCCCATTACCTTAAGAAACTATCTTAACCTCAAATAGGTATTTTACTTTTATAAGGTAGGAATTTTCATCATATGCACTAATATATGGAATATTAATGAGGAAGTAAACATTTGAAGTGCAGATAATATTTTCATTCAAATAAACTGATTTTCCCATTTTGTCGGAAACCGATCGTAACCTCTAAAGCAGGTATTTTTTCTTTTATAATGTGTGAATTCCCATCACATGCACTGACATGAAAAGATTTACGAGGAAGTTAACAATTGAAATGCAGACACTATTTTTGGTCTAATAAGTTGACTCTCATTTTGTCAACAACCTATCATAACCTCGAATACAACTATATTTGCCCTTATAAAACGTGAGGTTTCATAGAACGAAGTAATATTTTAAATGTTTATGAGCAAGTAAATACTTGAGGTGTAGGAAATATAGTTCCCAATCAATAAATTAATTTTCCTGTTTGGTCGGAAAATTATCATAACTTCAAAAAGGGTACTTTTTCCTCTTATAATTGTAAGTTTTTGTAATATATACTGACATTTGAAAGATTTACGTCTAAGTATTCGGTCAGAAACTTATCTCAATCATAGAAAATCTCTCCCTCTCTCTCTTTTTTTTCTTTCGCTCCCGATAAGTTGATTCTCCTATTTGGTCGAGAACCTATCATAAACTTTAAAGTAACTGCATTTATGTTTATAAAATGTAAATTCCCATAAGATGGGCTGAATACTTGAGGTGCAGAAAATAGTTTACAATAAATAAGTTGATTTTCTTATGTCGTTAACAACTTACCATAACCTTTATGAAGGTACCTTTTTCTCCTACAAATCGTAACTTTTTATAAAACAGTCTAATATTCAAAAGATTTAACAGGATGTAAATACTTGAAGCTGAGAATATTTATTTCAAACGAGGAAGTTTACTTTCTCATTTTGTCGATAGTAACAAAATGTTATATGATACTTAGCGTTATAATACTGGACAATTTAATTTAGATTCCAATACTTTCACGAATTTTGATTTTATAATTTTTAAAAATATAAAGTTTCTCTTATGATGCCAACAATGTATTGTTCCATATTCAAATTAATGTCAATATACTATAAAATAAGAAATAAACTAACTGAAGAAGCTTAACATAGCTTTAAGTAAACCTAATAACCTTAAAATTATAATTAACTTGCAATTATATTTTGATGTCAAGTAGGTTAATTTGTATACGGTGACTTATTATAAAAATAAATTCCAATAAACAATAATATAAACTGGAGAAAACTTTTTTTTTTCAGAATTTATTGGGGTTAAAATCAGAGATTTAATAGCTACATAGAATCACTGCAGTTTTTCCACCTGCCAAATGATTTTGATCCACTTGATCATCGGTTCAGACTTTATGGCGGTTTATTCTGTTCGCTAGACATATCAGTTTAAAATAATTGTAGGAATTTTAATAAGAATATTCCAGTAATCCCAGCCTTAGAAAGCCAAAATATTTGTATTTATCCCAATTTTATCAAGAGTTTTGGCTTCATAGGGCTGTAACTTTTTATTAGTATTATTTGGTATTAAAACGCTCACGCTAATTTTGAATTCCAGTGTCTAACGAACAAAATAAGTCGTCATAAATTCCGATCTGATGTTCAACTAGGTTAGAATCATGTGACAGGTGGAAAAACTGCAGAGTTTCTATGTAGCTATTTAAACTTTGACTTTGACCACATAAAATTAAAAAAAAAATTTATATTTCTTATTATAGTTTATTAAAATTTATTTCTGTAGAAAGTTACCTTAGAAAAATCAATTGACTTTACATCAAAACATAATAGCAAGTTAATCATAATTTCAAACTGTGTATGTTCTTTTAAACATTTGAACTGTGATAGTCAGTAACAACGTAGCTATCAAGCAACATTGTTGGATGATCTGAACTAAAATCATAATTAATCAGTTCCGTGCAGGCAACTAACATAAATGTATTGCAATACATTGTACGTAATACGTTTTATTCGTAATATTTACGAGATATAATATTACTCATATATTCATTGCATATGAAACAAAATGAATGTTTTTGGATCTTTTTTGCTTCAAGCTTTAGTTAACATGGAAAACTCGACATTTACTTAAATTATTTCAAATAATATTGAATTATATTAAATATTGAATGATATTAAATAATCTTTTTTTTTGTAAAAAAATATTTTTAAAATATCATACTTCATGTTTTAATTTTTCATAGAATAGTTCTCTAAATTTGTTTTCAATCACTGCCAACACTTAAGTCAAGCTTAGAAAAGAGTTTGTGCTTTATGAGATAATCATTTTAATTCAATTAATATTTTTTTATTCTGTGTACTTTTAATCATACTCTCAAATTTTTTTTTTTTTATTTAACGTCGCCATGTTTGTGCTCCCATGTGGTGCTAATCGACGACGTGGGTCTGCGGTGTGTTTGTAAACAAAGCACATGTAATTTTTACAGTGGTGCTTGTATCAATCGGCAGAGACTAGGATTCGAACCCGGGTCACCGGCGTGGGAATCCGACACTCTACCGACTGAGCCGCTTCAGGCCCCCATACTCTCAAATATTATCTAATTATATACTAATGATTTATTTATGAGTATCATTTTACTTTTACAATTAGAGCTAATATTTATTTATTTTTTTAAACTCGTTATTACATTTCAAATTCTGTATTAAAGATTTTCTTATCATATGTTTTAGAATGTAGGTAACTTTAGAATGTACGAATTGGTTCGATACTAACGGTAAGCAACTGTGTTTATTGATTAGTATCAATAAATAAACATTCAGTCGTTTTTCATGGGAAAAAATAAATTTCTCATTTACATTTAGTGTAAGCCATTTTCGTCGCTCATAATGGGTGGGTAAATATCCTTTAAACAAATTTTTCTTGTATAAATATACTTTTGTAGGTTTGTGACTATAATCATAAAACAGAATTATATTCTTAGAAGTAATTCATAGTTGTTTCAATGTGTGTATTGACGTAATAATCAATATGTTGCAGTTATGAACTTTAGAAATTGATTATAAAATTTTGTATATAGATTATAAATTAAATATGTACATATTTACCACAAATGTTTACAAATGTTGCTTTCTCAAAGCGTGGGTTTGTAGCAATGAATTTTTTTAATTATTAATATTAACCCTGGTAAAATTTTATCCTGTCCCCTTTACAGTTCTATGTAGAATAGTCCCGTACTGTGTAGATCTATGTAGTCATACTAGATAATTACTATGGAGGCGTGTAACAATTGTCTCTTCTAGTTTCCCGCATTATTTTCCCAGATAGAACTAGATAACGGAAATTTTGATAGCAACAACCACTTTAAGGTTATTTTTTTTTAAACTGAAGAATAATTTATTAACTAATGTTTTGATTCCTATGTATTTTCATGTTTTTGTTCACCTTATATCAATTTAAATCAATGTTAATAACCTCCAAAGTATGAGGTTATCAAGTTTTAGATGCAGTGAGATTTCTGATTTATAAAATAAATTACATATCTTAAAAGTATACGTTAACCCGTTGAACAACTAAAAGTAGTAAATAATCTCTATATCTAAATAACTACACGAAGTTTTAGTGCATACGATTCATTTTGTTTATATAAAATCAATTGCCTTTTATTTGATTCCACTTTATCCTAAATGCAGACTTAAATTCAAAACCTGTATTTTTTTTACAAGGAAAACTATTACTATTATCGTTATAAAGTACATATTCAAAAATTGTAAACAATTGTTTGATTAAATCAGACAATTCTTTTACTAAAGTTAAAATACAGACTCTGTATGTATGATCAGATACAGTAAAATAAATGTTAGTAACAGTTTATAAATTATTTATAAAATTGAATGTAATAATTTGGCATATACTATTAATAGTTGCGAATTATTAATATTAATATGTGGTCATTGTTTGTTTTTCTTATACGAATATAATTATTTCCGAATTTCCACTTTTTAGGTTAAAAATGTTTTTTTTTACTTCTCTTACATGTAACTGGTACAAATAAGAATGTAATTATTATCATCATAAATTAGAACTAGCATATTTAGCTTATTCGTTAGCATTAATTACATTAAAAGTTCTATACGCTAAAGAATATAGCCTCGCAAATTTCACACGTGTTTATTATTATCAAGGAATCCATGTAGATCTGTACAGGTTTATCGAGTTTTGTGTCGTCTAGTATGATCTAGTCTGCCTACATAGGTTTTTATAGCTTATACAGGTGCCATGATAAGATTTCTGCCAGGGAATGAAGTTCAATGTTTATTGGCTTCTTGAATCAGAAAAATTATTTTCTAAAATCTTCGTATGTACGGGTGTGTGTGTATTTGTATATGTGTGTATGTATGTATGTAACTCATTGGCATAACATATAGCAGATTACATTTCAAAGTGATTCGAATAATATCAAGAGCTTTATACTTTTTATATTTTTGTAAATTTCCAATATATTATTTGAAATTTTTCAATATTTTTATTAATTTTTGATAATTTTTAGATATTGGGAACCTGGAATGAATACAATTTATTTATATCCTCTTATTTATTCTTGATTTATGTTATTAAGAATTCTGGAGTTATCATGGAGAAAAAACACTAATGCAAAGATCACAATTAAGGGAGAAACTCTATATTTTTATATTTATACAATTGTCGTTGTAATAGCAGACAATATTAAAGATCAGTCTGTAAAAGTGATTTAAAATTTTCAGTTTTACATACGTTTTTCATATAAATCATTAAAAGTAAATTAATCGTTATATTTAAGATATCTTCGAGAAAGCATTCTGCTACGCTAGTTAGGAGTAATTTTTTTTTGTATATACCAGGTTAATATAAGCTACATTTCTATGTTCGATTAACACTTATAACAATATAACTATTCTTACGATAGTTGTTGTTAATGACCAACAGCCATTTTCACATTTCTATGTCACTTTTTACGTAAAAATATTAAATATGTAGTACGCATAGGTTAATCTTTACAGTTCCAAGAAGCCACAATAATGGCTCAAAGCTTAAATAATACTTCAGACATGATCAATACATGATAAAAGCTATCATTTTTGTTTATTTTCTTTTAGGAGTTGTGGTATTTCATCAGAATGCTAAAAGTTCAGCTGGCTATAAGTTTAGAAAATATTAATTTTGAATTGAAAGTGTACAGTACATAATAGAAATATTTCAATATGCGTAAATAACAGAAAAAATTCCATCAGAAAAAAAATGGATATATTTCAGAAAATCTTCGATCATATACAATGAAATCAGTACCAAAATCCATTATATTGTACATATCTGAATTCCAAAAAATATATGTCCGAATTAATAGACAGAGGGCTATCTTTGGCTATTTTTAGCTATTCGAAAATGAAAATATGGGAATTTCTTGCTTTTTTATACTTCAACCTTTATATAATGAGGAACTTTCACTCTCTTACTTGAAAACCATTACATTCTGTTTTATCATATCTCGAAAAACATTCATTTGAAAATGTAGTATTCTGATTAAATGATATATAATACAATATCCCCACCATTCTTTTAGGAATCATGTATTCCAAATCCTCTCAAGCGGGACTTAAAAGTAGTTGGGAAGAATGTGTTCCTGGAGGGTTCAGGTTTATATTTTGCATGGTTATACACTCATCATGTTACTTCTTGCAGGAAAAAACGAAAACTTCCTAAAAGTGAAGTTGGATGTCCCAAAAGAAACACGCGAAGTAGTCGGCGTGGTGGTAGAAAACCCGCATCTCTTAGTGAAGCTTCGAGAAGTACACTCTACAGAAAAGCTAAATAAATTATTATATTTGCTGAGCATAATCTTGCAGCTTTGGAATTAGCAGTACGTCTGTGCAAAACTGAAAATGCTTGCGAAGAATTAAATTGCAATAACGAATATCTTGAAATCGGAATATCTGTTCACTCACAAGATTCAGGATTAGCAATTTACCTTGAAAATTACTATAGCAAAAGGAGCTGGAGATCACTCTGTATGGATACGCGATCTAGAGGGATTAAAATTTACCCTTCTTATGAAGTTATATCTGAAGCAATGGATCAATGTCGTCCAGAAAACTATACAGCTTCTGAACTTGAAATCACAGTACCATTACAGAGTCTCCTTAATAAAACTTCTGAAAGATTATGCTTTGCTGTTGCTAAAGATTGTGATCAGGAAGATTTAATGCAATTAAAATTAATAGCTACAGTATGCTTTGATAGCTCATCAGGACACACAGATGCACAACAAAAATGTGAAAATTCTGATATCAACTGCTCAAATTCTTAGCGATCATTATTCGTTTCTAGCGTGTTAATTTGCACGCTACGTAGCGATTTAAACAAATTTTCATGGATAAACCCAACACCTCAAAGTGAACGATTTTTCCGACCCAAGCATATCGCATTAGAAAAAGAAACCGACAAATTAATTGCCATGGAATATGCAACGGTTCCATCTGAAATACAAGGGCTAAAGTCACACAAATTGCTTATGTCAAATGGAAAAAGAGTAGAAATCAGTTTCGAAGGTTATGAAACGATATATGATGGTAAGTGCCTTAACACGATTGTAGACAATAAAGCCACAAGTCATTGCCCCATTTGTACACGAAAGCCATACATTCAACAACTCAGATGACTACTTTGATCCTATTATATCAAATCTAAATTATGGACTTGGTTTACCGCACTATGAAATAACAAGCTTCGAGTATTTATTGCATATTTCTTATCGAAAGTCAGTACGATTATGGGGTGTAGCAAAAGATATTATATTACGAGTAATCTGGATTACTTAGGAACAAGTGTAGGTTACGTGGATTTTGGATAAAGAAATAGCTTGCTCGCCAAGCCTGTCTACTGACTTACGAGGGTATATATTTCCTAGGTTTCTTGAAGTGGAAGCTCGCTCGCCAAACCTATCTATCATGTTTTGGATATGAAGTTTTTTGGAGACTTGAAAGAAAAAAACCTGAATTCCTAATCGTATTAATTATATTACGTGTTTGAGTTACATAGTTTGTTGGATAATTTGGCACATCATAACAGTTCATAAAATATTAAAACCCGGAATCGATATAGCGAAACAGTTCCCAATGCAAATGGCTTTTTTTCAGAAGATGCGAATGAAACTTCGCACAAGTATTATAGATCAAATTTAAAAAACCATGCCCGTCAGTATAATAGATCAGCACGCATTCTTGATGTATTCAACCGACAAATTTATAGGTCCGATCCACAAGTATCAATGATGTATATAGAAGCACGTCTAAAGAAACGCAAAAATGAAATTTTGCCGGAGCGTGTGAAAAATCTCATGGAAAAGTAAAAAAATATTTTTAAATTACTGATGTTTTATATATTTCTAAAACTGTTTAAGTTAGTTTTCTAATTATCTTATTTTCACATTGTTAGTTCATCAAACACAACTGATTCTTATATAATTGAAAGTGAAGAAGACTACAGTAATAATACTGATGCAGAAGATAGTAATGAGAACTCTGACTGAAAATGAAGTTGTAAAATACTTTCTAGTTTACGTTTAGACGTAAGAATGATTAACGGAAAATTTTTTTAAACTAATGTAGATAATCGCTTGAAGCTACCATAGATTTTACGCAACGTGTATTGATTAGTTTAATTGTACAGAAGTATCCGAATATATTCTGAATATAATTTTTCTGAGGAAAATAAGATTATAATTAATTAGTGTGTAACTAAAATGGCATCTTCATTTAAGTCGAGACTAAACGGTTTTCATTGCACACAGTGAATGAAGTAGCTTATTCATAGAATACAATATACATGCTTTGCACAAAGCTTATCACGGTAAAATAAACCAAGTAATTAAGCTAGTTTCACGATGGACACGATGCAAATCCCGATTTCTGTACTTAACTTCGGTACCTGGATCATGAGTTGATCATGTTTTTTACATCAATATTATCAATATTTTAGTTACTTAAATAATTATTTTTAATAGTTTTGTAGCCTTTACTTTTTATAAAAAATGTATGGTCTATAACTAATACTATAAGGAAAATGTAAAAAAATGTTGAGCTAATATCATCCATGCGTAGCTCTGGAATCCTGCGGAACGTGCATCAAGTCTTCGATGAGCATGCGCTTTCTCATCAAGGTATACAAGGTACCAAAGAGGTATAAAAAATGTCAAAATGAAGGTATTGTTATGTAAATTTGGTGAAAGAAAACTTCAGTTTAATTCAAGTTATTCATGGAATTTGAAAATTCTTTCTTTTTACGTTTCATATGTGTTTTGTTCCTTTGAAGGTTTGAGGATTTAAGGTTATAAAAGATTTAAATTTTATAGGTTTAGGGATGTATGGGTGAGAGAGGGATGGAGATAAAGAGGGAGGGAGGGAGAGAGAGATATTCTCTATGATTGAGATAAGTTTCTGACCGAATACTTCCACATAAATCTTTCAAATTTCAGTACATATTATAAAAAACTATAGGACGATTATAGGAGGAAAAAGTACCATTTTTGAGGTTGTGATAATTTTCCGACCAAACAGGAAAATTAGTTTATTGATTGGGAACTATTTCCTGCACCTCGAGTATTTACTTTCGCGTAAACATTTATGAAACCTCACGTTTTATAAGAGCAAATATAGTTGTATTCGAGGTTATGATAGGTTGTTGACAAAACGAGAGTCAATTTGTTAGATCAAAAATAGTGTCTGTACTGCAACTGTTAACTTCCTCGTAAATCTTTTCATTTCATTGCATGTGATGGTAATTTACACATCATAAAAGAACAAATACCCTCTTTAGAGGTTATAATATGTTTACGAAATGGGAAAATCAGTTTATTTGAATGAAAATATTATCTGCACTTCTAGTGTTTACTTCCTCATTAATATTCTATATATTAGTGCATATGACGAAAATTCCTACCATATAAAAGTAAAATACTTATTTGAGGTTATGATAGTTTCTTAAGGCAATGGGAAAATCAAATTACATGCTTAGAGTCATTATCTGCACTTCAAGTGTTCATTCTTCAATATTTCTCCCATATATCAATTGGTATGTTGATGATACTCGATTTTTTAGGTATTTAAGGTTATACCAACGGGTGAGCGGTTTTATTTTGACTTTTCCAATAATTTTTCATTAATCTATATGTCTACCAACATTTAAAAAAGTTCAAGTCCTTACGTTATTTCTACGAGGCGCTATTTTATTTTGACACACATTTTATCATTTGCGCCCATAATGCGGTTCCACAAACACGATCTGCATAAAACTTGGGTCCACCAGAGATGAATGTCTCGATGTACCAGTCTTCTCCGTAATCTTCTAATTCATTTGTAATTTGATCTAATAAAATCCTTCTCTCGGGTTCATATTCATTTTCTAAGTCCTTCGACACATATAGGACGCTATCAGTGTCATAGTAGAGTGCGCGCTCGCCTAGATAATAGAGATTTTCATGCAATTTCAAACGACCCTGTGCTTAAGTGTACGCGGCTACAACGACATTCGGTTTTGACGCTGAAGATAATATGTGCAATTTCTACTTTCATGACAAATATAGCACATTTTTGTTTACTATTATTATATCCCAGACCTCTTTTTCCGGGTGGCTTAAAAGGCGTAATAGCTGAGCTGGATAAACTATTCAAACATAACTTTGCAACAGAGCGCGGCCCCGGATTTTTTACGATTTTATGCAGTTCTGACTCCATGCTCTCGATTTCTTTATAATGAACTTAATATTTTGCTTTTGCTTCCTCATCTGTGCATTTGCGATGCCAGCCCGATGCTTCTGTCATTATTTTCAGGAAAAAATGTATATACTCTGTAAATATTCCGCAAGTACTGTCATCTGGTATATCCTCTTCGAGCTTGTACTGCGTTGTTTCGTATTGTTTCGATTTATCTTGTCCGAAACCCACGTCTCTGTCAATGCACGGTCTTTAACAGATGTGCTCGTACAGTCATTTTTATTTAAGTCTTTAAAGCACCGAAGACACAATGGAAAAAGTAACCGGTTATGTAATCGGTAGAAGAGCACGGGATAGAATAAATTTGTTGGAGATAAAATGGTACGTTTTACTAAGCCGTCGATTCGATAAAAATTTTCAAAATTATCCCTTCTCAGACTTAAACAATCAGAGCGACTATAAATACTTGGATGACCAATTGAAAATTTACCCGTTTTACAGATATATGGATAAAGAGAGCAAACGTCTAAATATTTTATTTTTTGGCAACCTTCGACTTTGTACATTGTGGTTGCATTTACCGTACACGCACCATAAAATGCATCACGTGGATACAGTATATTTTTTCACGAGAGGATGACTTGCAATAAAACGTTTAAAACTTGGTAATACTTCCATTTTTTCTATGTAATCATGCTCTCAGATTTCAAGTAGTTTAAAGCCGTTTTGTCTTATTTTTTTCTAAAATTGCTAAGATTTTCTCATATCGGTCTCTAATCCATGTTTTGTCGTTCAAAAACAAATGCATATCAACAAGGTTGCTCTTGGGACACCCATAATAGAAACATCTATGAAACTGGAATACTATACCAGTTTCTGGATTATTTAAATCTTCCAAAAAACCATCGACTTTTACATGCCCCCGTATGAATGATTTGACGATCTATTCGATGCTCCATCCGAAGCAACCATTCTATCGCTCTTTGGCCCTGTTTCTCCATTCGCACATAGCCACCATTTGGTATAATACCTATTAAATGTTCAGGTAAAAATTTCGACTGTATGCAAGTTAACACGAGCCTGCAATTGTTATGCTTTCCGTAAACTGATACAACTTTGCGCAATTTTTGAAAATTTCCCTAAATTTAATACACGCACGTCGTAATACTGTTACATTCTGCGTACAGTAGGGAATTGGCTACTCCCGTTAATTTAAATAATTTAATTTTGATACTTCATTATACCAAATGTAAAATTTTTTGCGCTATTAGTTGTCATCGAGTCTGGGAAATAAGAGCTTGCATCCGGATCCATTTGTGACTTTACTTTTATTTTTATCCGTACTGTATAAATGAGGAAAATATTCTTTCTTGTAACTTTCTGGCTACCCGAATGATTCGGGCAATGCCGACAACTTCATTGGCATATAATTAATGTTATCTATGAACCGTGTTTTGCCACAATCCAACAGCATAATCTTACGTCCTTACATTAGGCTTAGCTTAGGCTTTACGTCTGCTTCTTTCATAACTCTATTTTCTACAATTTCATTAAGAGTAAACTACGAATCAAAAGCTTTAACGTTATGTGCTATGCAAACTATTGACTAGTATTTTGTGGTTTTTCTAATAACTAATTTTAAAAACTCCTTAACAGCTCTGGTCTCGATAAATTTATTTTTAACGGTTTTTCTTTACTTTTCAAGAATGTATAAACGAGTATCACAAAACCTGCATATCTTTTTCAAATCGTTATCGTACATGCACTCGCTATAAGAAAGTTGTTCAACACATAAATTTACGATGTGTTTATACACTCTATCTTCCTTATTTACGTAACTTTTAAAAATTGTATCTCGAGTGGTTTTAAAATAGTAAGAAACGAATGCAGTATTCAGATACTCGTCTTGATTCTCCCTAACTTCTCTAGCTGGTACTTTCATATAGCAGAAAGCATATTTGGCGTCAGTGTATTTACAATTGGAACAATATTTTTTTCTACAATCCCGTTTCTCATGAGCTTTATCCCATCTAGTGTAACAAAACGTACAAAATTTCACCGTATCACATAGTGTACACTCAGCACGGGCTGTCTTAAAAATGCTATAAGAACCCACGGTTGTACGGTTCTGAAAGCATTGCGGGTTCTAGAAGTTTCTATTGCAAAATGAAATATTATTTTTTTTCCCATTTATTATTATTTAAACGAAAAACTGTTCTACCATTGTAAATAGGCTCCTGTCCTTGGCCTGTAGACTCAAATCGATATACGATAATAGCTATTTTAAGAGTTTAAACAATAGTTTTGAAAGTTTTCTAATTCATCATAGCCACTACCTTCTGTAGGTATGACTACACCAGAGTCTCCTAATAATTTCAGTGCGTGTAATGTTTGATATTTCATAGAGCCATGCTATAATTTACTCCATTCACTTTCATAAACTTTCTTATTTCTAATTTTTTCTATATAAGCTGGTTCGCACATAAGCGCATACGCAAAACGTAAGTGATCACAATCATATCTTGATTTGCTCTACCATGCGGTAATTTTATATAATTAACGACAAATTTGAGGGATTCATCAATTTCAAATCCTTCGTTACTTTGTGCAATCCCGCCTATTATGCTCCATAAATCATTATAATCGAAATCCTTAATATATCTAACGGTAAACCACTCTTCTCCTTGTGCAAAACGGTCGCTTTCAACGGTCAAGCCTATCATAGTGTCATTGTCATAGACACTTGTTATATACCTATACATTTCTAACACACCTGCTTTCAGATATGTTAAAGGAGTTTCTGCATCATCTACTATAAATTTAATAACTATATTTCGCGACGTCGTTTAAAATTTTCTATTAAATCTCTCGTGTTCGGAAACTATTCTCATTTTTTCAAAATTCCTTTTATCAATGCCTATACCTATTTGTAACACCGGAATTGACGCATCATTATCATTATGATCTTGATCTTCGTCCTGTTAAATGTTATCTTTTTTATTATTTTTTTTATTAATTTTTCAATACATTGCTACATGTTATAAATTTGTTCACGCACTAATTAAAAATTGTGTGCTGCACTCAGTTCACTTCAATAGTTTCCGTATAAACTTTAAAAAAGAAAGAAAAATACATTTTTCTAACAATGTTTTTTTTTAATATTCAATAATTGTATAATGATTTATTTTAGTTATTCGTATTAATATGATATTAACTAAAATATTTTCACGTATTTTAAATAAACAAACAAAAAATCATTACAGCGTTATCTAAAAACTTATAAAAAGCACGCACCAATTGGAACATAAAACTCCTCGACGTATTGACCTCTTCAAGGCCTCGCGATAGTTGGATAGTCTTCTCTTAAAGGCCCCGCTATATCTGAGTACTGGATATCGATTGTATATGTTAAAATAAGTATGCGCTTGCCGGGCAGAGGCATATAGATGATGTTAACACGTACCGTAATGCAATTCAAGTTTCTTATGTATTGAACATAGGAAAATAATGAACAAAACATTATTGCTGAATAAATAGACATTTAAGAGACAAAAATATTTTTAAATAATTTTTCTTAGCTGAAAACTCACTACTTTACATAACTGAAAAAAAACATTTTTTGTAGAATCAGGTTTTAAAAAATACAAATAAATTATTTAAATCGCAGATTTATAAATTAGATGTTGTACATAACAATTAATTTATACTGTTTTTTTTATTCTTCATGATATACTTTTAGCTAGGAAATGACACTTTAAATAGCTACAAAGCAAATGAATTTGTGTTAAACCATTATTTCCTTTTCAAAAAACGTTTTATTAATGCTTACCCTAGCGTAAATGGATTCACTGCCTAACCCTGTCTACATCTGCTAAGCTCAGAACCTATCTGTTAATCTCTGGTTAATTCATGGATTTTGGACATTTTCCAGAGTTTGACAGAGTTTAGAAGCCTTCAACAGAATTTAGTAGAGTTAGACAGAGTTAGTCAGAAATAATTTTTTTTTTGTCAAATCAAATTTTATTTGACAATTTAGTAGAGTTAGGCAGAGTTTTACAGACAATTATTTAAAAAAATTCAGTGCAAAAGACTTCCAACATCTGCCTACCTTGGCATAAGACCAGTAAAGTCATTTTTGGAAATTTAGATCATTTTTTAAAGATCAGACAATTTTAGAAAATTTAGACAATTTTTGAAAATTTAGACAATTTTTGAAAATTTAGACAATTTATAAAAATTTAGACAATTTCTGAAAATTTAGACAAGTTTTGAAAATTTAGACAATTTTTGAAAATTATGCCACAATGTTACAATTGGAATGCAGATCTTGATTTATGTGACGCGATTGGTACATGACTTAATTTTCTGAAATAGGAAGCTTTGAAAGATGAAAATGACTAAATTAGAAGTTTTTAAGAATTTAGATTGTTCCGAAGATTCTAAGTCAGAAAAAATAGGTTTTACAGAATATTTGTTTATATGTACGTATGAAACTAAATTTTGTGTCCACTATAACTCTTGAAGGGAAGCATATTACGAGCTGAGAGTATTTACTGCAATAGGTATTAGGAATGTTTTAAAGGGACCTAACCATCTAAAAAATATAAATAAATTGGTTTTATGGTTTAAGGTAAAGATAAATTATTCATCGTACATCCTTATTATCACATTCACTTCTAAAACGTCACAACGCCTCTCCGGGCGAAAGCCACACATTTTACATGTATGTCCACATATTTTGCATTATAGCAAGCATTGAGAACAGAAAGCAGTCGACACCAAGCGCATATGTTGTGCGTTCGGTAAGTAGCAGAGAGAAATAGAGAAAAAGAGAGAAAGAGAGAGAGAGAGAGAGAGAGAGAGGGAGAGAGTTATCCAGCCGAGCCGCGACGCGCGAGATTGGGCTAGGTCAAGGCCGGTCTCAGATACGCGCAAGTAGTTCCGCTTCGCTTCTCTCACTGACAGCACGTCCCGTGCGAAGACGCCCAACCTAGACGCACGGACGACACACGCGACGGTGAATACGCTAGCGAGCCTGCGATTATGGCCGAGGAAGCGACCATGACTAGCGACACCCCAGGACCGACATCGAGCGAACAGCTACGAGGCCAGGGCAACTCATGTAAGTTTATCTCTCTTTCTCTCTCCCACGCATACGAGTAAGAGAACCTCCTGCTCTCTTGCCCCGCCGTCTTACACCACGCGACACCGCGAGTGTCGTGTTAATTGTATTTAATCGTCCTGTGAATAAATCGATGTTAACGTTCGACTGAAACTTCCAGCGTTTCTTTACTTAAAACTCTCCTCTCCTTTGGACTGCCGTCGCATGCGCGGGCGTACTTTCGGTGCGCATGCTGCAGCTAGCCGAGTCCTCATATCTCTAATAAAAGCACGGCCGAGTCTTTTTTAAAATCTCGGGCGCGCACAAGACGCAACACAGTGCTTAGTGGGTACATCTTTTTTTTATTACTCGTTCAAATCTTTGTATATTGGCAGGTAATTATCTAATGATTTATTCACTCGATAAATTCGTTCTTTTATATACACTACTGGGGATTTTTTAAATTATTTTTTTATGGACAATCGTTAGTAGAAAGTACACACGCACACTATATAACATTGCTCTCATATATTGAGGCACGCGTAGGGAAACAGCGCGTTATTTAAGTGCTGCGCCGCTCTGTTATATGCGTAACGGCTCATTTCAGGTAGTAAATATCGAATCGAATTGGTTTTGTATTTTTCTCACGTCTATTTACTCCAGTATTTGCCATAGGGAAACAAGTCCGTCGGACAAGCGAAGAAAGTTAAAAAATCGATCTAAATCATTACGCTCTTGTTCAGGAAATACATCACGAAACAGCGATAAATTTTTGTAAAACAATTAATGCATTTTAAACAAACCTAAACTAGTTATTATTCATATTTTTGACGTGTTTGTTTATTTTTTCTTCGAGTATATAAAGTCATTCTATAAAGTCACGAAAAAAGTCGATATATTTTGAATATACGGAATGTTTCATTTTCTTTTGCTAGTCTTACACAAGAGGAAATTATCTTAAATTATTTTAAGCAAACCTAAACTGATCTTTTTGATTTGTTCTAGTAGTCTACATGCTGCCAAGCAATAAATTTCTGTCTAAAAATAATTAATTTATCTGAAACGTACTAACTGGCTTATTTATCTCTAAAGTATTTTTGTTTACGAAATTACAAAATTGTGAAATTGTTTTATATCGATTATAAAAAGAAACAGTAACAACATTTTGATTATTAATCATAGATATTAATCAAAATAATTAATTTATTTTGATTACACTAAATATTTTTTTCTACTCTCTGAATTGTATCACATTCTTTCTGTTGGATTAAGAAACTCTAGAAATAATAATAATACAAAGAACGGTTAACGGTAATCGGCCAATTAAATTAGAATATTGGTTTACAACATAACCTTTTTTTTCTGAACTATTGCGAATTTTTTTTTTTAATAATACTTTTAAATCTAAATAACAATCATATATTTTTCCATAAATAAGATTTTAATTATTGAGTTTAGTTAAAATTTGTTATTTTTAATAAACACACCACATGGCTAAATCAAAATAAGCTTTTGCTAATTGTTTTGCATTATTTTGGATAAATACCGTTCACTGTCCGCTTTCTTTCTCTTATTACTGACGAATTATGTGTACAAAATTTTCGTGCATATTAAACTTTGTAAATATTTAAAATGAGCGTATCAGCAGAATCAAACAGCTTCGGCACAGATGCGGTACAGCTGTTTGAATACGTCATGCACATGCACGAGGATACAGTATCGTGCATGCTGAGAAATCTTGAATTGAAAGACGAAGGAACAGCGCGTGGAAAATCCGGAAGATTATAAAGATGAGTAGTAGGTCGAAACTCGGCCGATGATTTCGAGCATAATTCCCACATTGACAATCGTAATGACTTAAAACGATACAGGAAAAAATTGCGGTCATTGCTTTTAGACAGCTTCTTGATCGAGTTTAAAAAGCACACGACAATCAAGGCGAATGAAACTTCGAGCAAATTAAACGACAATCAAGTTAGTGTCATTCTTATTAAGCAATATGCACGCGAATCAAAACGAAATCAATACGTTTTTTACACAACGCCAAGGCAATATTACAGTCCGCTTGGTTTTATTTCGGCCGAGTACAAATCGAACGTCAGTAAATTCAACGTCTTCGATAAAGGACTCACAATCTAAACGTGTAGTCGAGCAAATTTTACCCTTCGGACGATATTCGCATATGCAGCACACAGATGCGACCATATTCCGGCCACTTAATTGGGAGTGAAGATGCTTGGGGAAGGGAGGATCATCCGACGGCAAAATTTGCACCAGAAAGTATCGGACCGCCGGAAACCAGTTTTTCTACTGCGGAAAACGGCCCGGAAAATGGAGAAAAAGTAGCCGATAGAGAGACAAATATATGTCTACCTAGTAAGTCACAGATTTAGGTCGACTTACAAAATTCTCAAATCGCATCAACTACACAGAGCGCACCACATATTGTCATAAACATATCGTCAGCACAAGAAAATATTGATGTACGGCGTGACGCACTTATAATCAAAAGAGATTTGCAACGCCAATAATTTGAAACCATCCGTAAGCGATCCAGGAACTTCATCAGTCGAAAATCTGAACGAGTGTTTACAATCCGAAGAGACGTCAGATTCTCACATTTCGAATCAAGACGCCCGTTCTGAATTTGCGGACGAATCAAACAGCTGGACAACTATAGCAAGCTGGACGACAGAAAACCGAAACGACTGGACAGAGCCGATTAATACGGCCGATAAGCCTACGGATGCGGCCCATAACTTGAACATGGGACAAGAAATTGAGTAGAATAGTAGTGCGAATATTTCAAAATCGCACGAGAGACGCTCGAGAATTTGTTTAGTAGCTATTTTGTATGGCTACGTAATTAAAGAGAGTCAAGCGCAAAGACTGTGGGGAGAACGATCGACATCCATCGAGTTATTCTCGATCGGATGATATAATAGATTCTCCCAAGTCAGATCAAGTCAGTCGATAGCAAACTCGTGCACAATCGGACGACCTGATGAAGGTGCAAGTCGAAATTCGCACACAGCGCGATGATCAGCTAGTGCGCGAATGTACCCCCGATTTTTTGGCAGCGCTCAGTGCGAGCAGCTAAGTATTAAGCACCGAGCAGCAAATCGATCTTCTTCATAAAAATTTGAGGCATGATTTACACTCGCTTGTGCGTCGACAAGACATACATAATGTCGATGAATTCATTCGATGCGCTTAGGAAGCGGAGCAAACTCTACAGCGACGCCACTCCCAGCGTGTAGAATGTAAATCCCAGTGTCATTCAGCAGAGGTCACCTCGTGTAATAAACGAATATGCGAACACCAAACCGATATGAGAACACTGCTTGAGAAAATTGAGGCACTCGAAAGAACAGTCGAGACTTTAATTCAATAGAGAAATGATAAAACCCCATTGAGATGTAAGTCCCGGAATGACTGCGGCGATAACACGAAGGTCAAGTGAGCCGCAAATAGTCGTATAAATTTTTATCGTGTGAATATAACGCACGGTGTGGACAGTCCCAACGCACTCCAGAGCAGTGTGAATAACAGTGCAAGCAGCCCAGAGGTGGGCAGTGCTAACGTGCGGTGTGGCAGTAAAACGCGGCGTAATAAGAACTCAAATCGCTGAAAAAGCAATGTAGCCGTCCATAGATCAGAAGGCAGGGGTAATACTGACCCCCCAGGAGTTTGCTGTGACCACAGAAGCCACGTAGCCTCAAATCTATCGCCCCAGGTAAGGCAAAATCGCAATTTGAGGTCAAGTCAAACTAACCGCGCCTCAAATAATTGCGTGGTGCATAAGGAAGTCAACAGTGAGCCTCCGCGCATCAAGAGCAAAAATGTTCTTGCGTCCAGCCAATTCATTTGCGGATACGTGAGCAGGGCATTAGCGCAGGTAGTTTGCTGTGTGGCGACTCGAAAAGCGCTGTTATTTTCTCCGGCAGATGCTGGAACTCTGACGTCACCGGACACCGCGCTAGCGTTTGTTTGGAGCCGCGTACCCTCAAATGCTACACATGTAAGCTTGAGGGTTACAGGCGGACGAATTGTCCCAAATGTCTGCAGCATTATAGGATATTTGATAGGTCGACGTCTAGTTGCAAGGCCTTGAGTTCTGATGTTTAGAACAGGAAGCTTACCCAGCTCGGAAGGTCGCAGTCGTATAAAGACTCTCACCCGTATATACACCCAACCCAGAAGCAATGCTACGCAAGTGAGCTATCAAGGGAGGTGGCGGTCGAGGGGCCATTAGAAACCGCAATGTGTTATCATGGGTCGTGTTATCATTAAAGTGGTTGGCCGAGCGTGAGAAGCCCAAAAGCGGGCGAACAAGCTCAAAAGCGCATACGCATATAGCCTATAAGAGGCTATCTACTTCTCTAAAGAATTCGCCGAACAAATCAGACCACCGAGCTCAAGGCAATAGTGAACGAAGGAAATAGCACTAGCACCGTCCGAAGAAAGAAGAGTCACCTCACAGCGATCGACGACAATTCTCGTTTCTTCCTGCCTTCGATTTATTTTTTTTACTTGTCATTAACTTCAAATGCATTGAATGCGGAAAATTTATTTTTGTTCAATTGTAATCGATATGCGCATTATAACTTACATTAGGTTATTCTGTTGTTACCGTACGTAATTATGTATTGACCAATCAGGTCACCTATCGTCGACCGCACTAAAGAGAGTAGGAGGTAGTAAATAATTTAATTTTTATAGTTCCTTATCTACTTTCGCAACCTTTAGAACATTATTCTTCTTTTGAATATATATATATATATATATATATATATATATATATATATACGATTTTTTATAAAGTTTTCTTATTAATATGATTCTACGATCAACTATTTATTCTTTTCATATATAATTTTGTTTTTTTTTTGGCTCATAACTCACCCGTATAGCCGGAGATTATGGAGAGCTGGACCACCTGGTCGGCTACCCAGCATCTAGGGGAGGGGAGTTGTGATAGTCTTATTGTTCATGCAATTATTATCACATTCACTTCTAAAACGTCACAACGCCTCTCCGGGCGAAAGCCACACATTTTACATGTATGTCCACATATTTTGCATTATAGCAAGCATTGAGAACAGAAAGCAGTCGACACCAAGCGCATATGTTGTGCATTCGGTAAGTAGCAGAGAAAAATAGAGAAAGAAAGAGAGAGAGAGGGAGAGAGAGAGAGAGAGAGAGAGGGGAGTGAGTTAGCCACCAGAGCCGCGACGCGCGAGATTGGGCTAGGTCAAGGCCGGCCTCAGATACGTGCGAGTAGTTCCGTTTCGGTTCTCGCACCGACAACACGTCCCACGCGAAGACGCCCAACCTAGACGCACGGACGATACACGCGACGGCGAATACACAAGCGAGCCTCCTATTCCGGCCGAGGAAGCGAGCACGGCTAGCGACACCCCAGGACCGACGTCGAGCGAACAGCTACGAGGCCAGGGCAACTCATGTAAGTTTATCTCTCTTTCTCTCTCCCACGCATACGAGTAAGAGAACCGCCTGCTCTCTTGCCCCGACGTCTTACACCACGCGACACCGCGAGTGTCGTGTTAATTGTATTTAATCGTCCTGTGAATAAATCGATGTTAACGTTCGACTGAAACTTCCAGCGTTTCTTTACTTAAAACTATCCTCTCCTTTGGACTGCCGCCACATCCGCGGGCGCACTTTCGGTGCGCATACTGCACCTAGCCGAGTCCTCATATCTCAAATAAAAGCACGGCCCACGCCGTGCGAGCTGATTAGCAAACGCGGGTGGAGTTTGGGCCTTGTACTTGAGAACCGATTGTACGTACAGCGTTACGCTGTACACGGTCCGCGTAGCTGCGGAAACTCATAACTAAAAGCTATCACAATATATGTATATTGTGATAGCTTTTAGTTATGAGTGTGTATATATATATATATATATATATATATATATATATATATATATATATATACCTATAGACGGTTCTGCCCCTGCATCCCCAACATCATTGACACACATTTTCACGACAAAAAATATATAAACAAGTAAATAAATTAATTAATACATATTTTTAAAAATATTTACGTGTATGAATAGGTCTATTAAATATCCGGTTAAGTCGTCCATCACGAGCATAGTGCGGTTTGTTGTGGCATGCTTCACATGCCAGTATTATGACGTCCTTACAATCTTTAATGTATTTATAAGAAAAAGCTATTTGCTTCGTTGATGCATCTTGGAATATATGCTTCAATAATTTCATTAAAAATGATCAACTACCTCGTTTCACTTGAGGCTTCCAATTTTTATCCGCAAAACCATTTTTAATCTAAAGTTAAAAGGGATAGCGGAGCGATACCTGTTACCCTCTCATAACTCTCGGTGCCGCTTTCATAATACCTGCAATGCCACCCACACAGGTACACTCACGCATGCATACACCAACGGTACATCACCGTGTCCACTCTTGCTCTCTCCGCCTCACGTCTGCATGCACCGGCGGCTACTCTGGCTACTCAGTATCCATACTACGTACCTACCTATATACATATAATATTTTTAATATTGCGTATACATATGAGCAATCTTAATGTTTTCAAAACTCATCGGATATCTCCAATAATGATGTACTTAACAGTAGTGAACTGGATATACCCTCAAGTATATCTACAGTTTTATCACCATCTATTACAAGCATGACAGGTACATACAACTTTTCAGCAAGCATTGAAGAAAATTTACGTGAAAGTAGTTTCAGTGCGAGGTAATATTGTACAGATTTTATAGCACAGCTTTCATATTTGCGTTCAAATATCATGTATTATTTGAATGTTATTGAATAATAAAGTTATATTTATTTTCAGGCAATTAGATAACGATTCACATGACAGTCAGATAGATATAGACGATGACTCTTTGTACTCGTCTGATAATACTGAACAAATTTCCGAAATTAATGAAGTGAACAAAAGGTAATATTTGAATAAAATATTTAAATATAAATTTTTCAATAAATCATTAGTTAATATAAATTTGGATTCTATTGACCACAAAAATGAAAATATTGCTCGAAAAGTTCTTAAAAATGCACAGACAGAGATTCAAAACTTATGTCGAAATCGAAGAAATCAAGCAATGAGATTATATCGTGCTAGAAGGAGAGTGGAAAATGGTGGCTAATTAATTTCACATAAAAAACAACGCAAGTTTATATCTGAAAAGGTTTCAGAGATACTGGAAATAAGCATGGAAAATCAGAATTAAAAAGTGCAATGTAATACAGTAAAATTTATAAAATCATTGTTATTAATAAATTTTTTTAAGGCGAGCTATAGTATATGTGAATCGCACAGCTCCAGCCGTGGGACGCTTATTGTCTTGATCGGAACTACCTTCGACTTGGCGATGAGCAGAGTAGAGCGCGGACTTTCGCCCTCAACCTCGGTGACCAGGTACACAGCTGCAGCATAAGCATAAGTCGAGGCATCTGCAAAGCCATGCAGATACCACTTCGCAGATTCTCGCGTTTCAAGCCAGCGAGGGATGCGCAGCTGCTCAAGGCTCGGAAGCTGCTCTCGCATAGTGACCCAGGAGCTGAGCACATCGTGTGGAACATCCTGGTCCCAATCACAGCCGTTTATCCAGAGCCTCTGGATGAGGATTTTCCCGGCCACGATGACTGGCGCCAGCCAGCCGAGAGGGTCGAAGAGACGTTCAATCTCCGAGAGCATCACCCTTTTGGTGATTTTAGAGGCCTTTGGGAGCAGCGTGACTCTGTAACAAAAAAATCCTTCTTCGTATTCCACTGTAGTCCCAAGGTGGCTACGACACCGTCCTCCGAGAACGAACGCACCGCACTGGGGGTAGTGGAGAGGTTTTCGAGCAGTGCAGGCTCGTTGGTTGACCATTTGTCCAGCTCCATCCCTGCCGCTCTCAACGTGGCGATAAGCTCATTCCGAGCGAGGAGAGCTTCTTGCAGGGTGTCCGCCCCCGCCGATGCATCATCCATGTAGATGTGATTCTCCAGAATCTTTGCTGCCCTGGGTGATGCATGACGTTCGTCGGACGCTAGCTGCTTCAAGGTGCGGATGGCTTGGTACGGAGCGCAAGCTGTGCCATAAACGACAGGGCGCATGCGGAAATCCATAAGCTCCTGCTGCGGTGTGTCTCGCCATACAATCCGGAGCCAATCTCTGTCTCTCTCATCCATGGAGAATTGGCGGAACACTTAACTACATCTGCTGAAAAAACAAAGGCGTAGCTTATACCTGCCATCGGAGTTCCTCCGATGAGTCTCTACATAGTGTTTCTCGCAGGCTTCTTCTTCTGCAGAGGGTCTAGGCTTCGTGAGGATCTCCTCTATGTCCCAGAACCGTTGAAGCTCTTCACTCGTATTGGAGGTGAGAGTGTGAAAACTGTGAGTGCTCGCACTCACTTCACAGCCATGCGAGGCCACTGGACCTGTCACTATCCAACCCATCACTGTCTCTTGAGCAGCTGGCTTGAGGTTGGCTCCTAGTCGCACACCTTCTAGTAGGAGCATGGGGTAAACATCACCTCCCAGAATGCAGTCCACACGAGCAGGCTCAAAAAATGCCGGGTCAGCAAGCTCCAATCCTTCCAGATGAGGCCAAGTCTCCTGACAGCATCTTTCCTTTGGCAACAATTTGGTTAGGTTTCCCAGGAGCATGGCTAAGAAACTTAACGAGAAGTTGGGCTTCTTGGGAGAGCGAAGGATAGCCTCTGTTGCAAAATTGGAGGTTAGGTTGACCTGCCCACCGACACCAATCACTGACACTGTGCTTTTCCTTCTATTCAGAGAGAGCACTTGCGCAACTCTCTCTGTGATGAATGAGCCTTCTGAAACTTGGTCGATCAGTGCTCTCACTCGCACTGAGGCTCCAGCCAGGGACTCCAGAATGACCCAGGCGGTAGGCATCAGAGTGATTTTGCTCCTGACTTTGGCCGAACTTGACCCTTCGCAATGCTTTACACCACTTACTTGAGTCGTGTATATTGCCGTTGAAGAGGGGACCGGTGAGGATGTTTCCTGATCCTCGCTCCTGCCTCCACCAGCTGGTTTCTCAACGTGCAGTAGGGTATGATTGCCGTTGAAGAGGGGACCGGTGAGGATGCTTCCTGATCCTCGCTCCTGCCTCCACCAGCTGGTTTCTCAACGTGCAGTAGGGTATGATGCTTGCCTCCGCAGTCAGACACTGAACAGCGACCCTTGGAGGTGCACTTGACTGCTGCGTGCTTTTTGGACAAGCAGTTAAAGCACAAATTAGCTGCTGTCACATGTTCCCGCCTCTTTGTCCAGTCTGCCCTCAGAAACGCTGGACAGTAGCTGACGTAGTGCTCGCTTTTGCACAGACTGCACCCGCCTCTTGCCCGCTGATTCTGGTTAAGTGAAGCTGTGGTCGAAGAACTGTGATAAGCAGACACAGTTTGATTCTTGACCGGCTGCTTCTTCACTACCGTAGTCTTGAACTGCGCACTATGGCCACTTTTTGCCGTCTCCAGAGAACGGGCTCGGTTTTCGAGGTAGTCGACCAACTGTGTGTATGTAGGAAAGCCAGCAGTCGACTCCAAGGACTTTTCCCAGTCTTCTTTAGCCGAAGTGTCCAGTCTAGAGGCCACTATCTCCGTAAACCAGTCGTCCCACTGATCTACCGGTCTCTCCAGGGAACGGAGGGCACGGATTGCCTCGTCAACTTCATCAAAAATTCGGGTAATCTCGCTAGAAGACCTGTGCGAGATGAGGATACTCATATCCGTGACAGCTGAGCGGACAGCCTCACTCTCTGGTTGTCGTAGCGTTTGGTCAAACTCGTCCAAGCGACAGCGAAGTTTGTACCCACCATCTCTAAATTATTGAGCCGTTTGGCTGCTGGGCCTTCAACGCACGACAACAGGTACTCCAGCTTGGTAACGTTGGAGAGCGTGGGCACATTTACCACCATTGCACTAAAGCGCTCCTTAAATGTCTCCCACTCAAGCTGCTTTCCGCTGAATCTAGGCAGCGGGAGCTCGGGAAGCGAAGATGTGGCTAGTGCGCCACTCCAGGTTGGTTGCGACGTAGCAGGTTTGACCTCTAGAGCTGGTGGTTGCAAGACTGCGATCCTGCTGTCCAGCTCTGCCTTGGCCAGAATGTAGGCCTCTTCGTAAGTGGCGAAGAGGTTATCTGCCCAATAGCTGTCTGTAGCATCCATCTCCGTAGGGGCTTCCATCTCACCATGTCGATTGAGAACCTTGGACCAGTAGGTTTCCAATAAGGCCTATATCCCCTTTAGCACTGACAGTGTAAGGGTCCCTGGAGCACTCCTGTCAGTATTGTAGATGAAATTGCGTATCAACTGCCCTTCCGACAATTGTTTTAGCATCTTCTTGTCCACCATGATTGAGGCTAGAAATTCAGATTGTATAAGTACGAGATTACACTAATAATTAAAATCAACCAATATGGCAAAGAGCCACTAGCAACTAATGTAGCAATAAAAAACTAGCAAGCTACGAAGCAGGAAAGTGCAGCAACAGCAAGGCGATAGCAGTAAGTGGATGCAGTATTGTAGCAGGCCTTAGCAATTTAGCAGTACTAGAGGCTAAATAGGCTGTGATACTTATCCGATTTATTGCTGCAGTCCCTTAGTTCCAGTACAACGTAACCAGTTGTTTTGTTGGTCCTCCCAGAGAGCCCACAGCTTTGAGGTTATAGCTGCAGCGTCGTCCAGCAGGCGACAGTTGGAGCTCGAAGGCTTCCACGGGATGAGCGGCCTCGATTTGTCCAGCTATCGCGCATCTCGTGAGTCGATATCGTACTACGTCAGCGTGAACAAGTACGGCCGCTGCATCGGTAATACAGGGCGCTTCTTAGAGGCTGTTGCGGTGACCGCGGGCGCGCGCGCGTGGTGGGCGACAAGGCGGGCGAGAGAGAGAGGGGAGCAGAGGTAGAGGTAGACTCTGTCTTTCTCACTCTCGCGGCGCTACCATCTGCGAGCTTATGGCGTGATTTAAATCACGCGACCTTGACCTTGGAATTTCGTTTCGAAATTTCTTGGCGAATTTTCGAATGATATTCCACAGGTCAAAATGAATGTACAACCCAATTTTCTGGTCCCTTAATTGTCACTTTTTTTTTTGGAAAAAGCACTGCACACCCGGAAAGTCACTTTTGTCGCACAGAATCGGGAGTCTTTCGGCGCGAAATTCAAGTCCGAATCGGGTAGCACTATTATAGAATCACTGCACTTACATTCACTCGCGTTCTCCGCCTCCTGCACGCAAATTTGGCTCGAAGGACCAATGAATCGCGCGTTAACCGGCTGAACTTTAATCTTGGTATTCCAGCGCGGTGTTAACGTCGAGTGGGTGCAGCGAGACACCGTTTGCCGTGGTTAATTCGCGTGCGTAAGGAGTTGGGAATGTGTGAGGCGAGCGAAGATTAAATACACTTATTTTTGTAACATTAAATAATAATCACTTTTATTGCACGTGGAGTTCTATTTATAAATAACTACTTATAATTCTATAATTAAGTGTTTAAGTGTGTAAAACAAAAAAATGGGTAGATAGATTGAAACTCAAGAAAAGGTCGACGCGTGGTTTGAATTTAGGTGGTTCGCGCACGGTCGTCTAGGTGCTCTGGATAGAGCCGCGAGTAGAGCGGAAGAGGCCGAAATCCGGGCGAGCAAGGAGTTTTGCTCCTCTTGTGCCGCCTCAAAAGTAGTGGAAAAACTAACGCGGAAGGGAGGCGTCGGGCTCGGCGCTATACGTCCTGCGAAGAAGCCTTCCGCAGAGATGACACGACCGGTCACGCGTCGGACAAGTGACCGACGACGCGCTCCAACAGCCGTGTGGCGCGAGGATTTAAACCTCGTCCGCAACAATATGTTTAATTGAAACATGGCTAGTGTAGTCCCAGTAATATAATTAAGTAGATCATGGCATATAGATATATTTTTATAAATAAGTTTTAATGTATGAATCTGTATTTCTATGTTTTGGAAATTAAGTTTAAGTAAATTATTATAACATATTTCATAATTTACCTGTAACTAAACTAAACTAAAAACTTAATATCCAGTATCAAAGTTGTATTAACAATACTTCATTTATATATCTAATACAATCATGCAACTACACGATTTTATGTTAGACTGTAAATATATAAATATAAATTTATATTTTTACGCACAATATGTTATAATGAAAAAAAAGTAACAATTTAGTGTATGTGAAGAGAAGAAGTAAGATATATGTGCAAATGTAAAATTATACACAATAAGTATTAAGTTTTACAATTAATTTTTCTACTGATTTATACAATAAGTATGTTTAATTATATAATAAATATGTAATTTAAAAACATACATACTTTAACAATAAAAAATAAACGAACATTAATTGTCTTTTAACAGTTGAGACCTAACCATGAAATTAGCATGTTAGACTCCGATCCTAAAGGTTAATAAGATAGTATAGAACTTTGTTTCCGACTTAAGGTAGTCCTATAGTATAATTTTACCTAAAAATCAATTACTTTAATTTAATTTTCTGATCTTTGTACATTTTTATAACAGAAAATGCTGTTGTATTGACAATATTGGCCATAGAAATCAATTTAAGGTGTAACACCGCTCTAGCGGCCCGAAAAAATGCCTAATTTGTACGATATTTTACAAGAGTAGGAAAGAAGGGATAAAATTTCTTTTTTGAGGGTTTATTATACATATATTGAGGTACAAAAATATATTTTTTTTTACATTTAAATACAAAATGGCGGCTATACGGCGAATCTCGTGAGAAGCCCTTTTCTCGAACCTCCAAACGGGAGAACACTTTTCTCGGAAGGTATGAGACCTGGAACAAAAAAACAAAGAAATTCTTAATCTATATAACGTTAACATTGGAAGTACGTAGGGTTTTTTTTATTTCAATTTTTGTAGAAATGGCGCACTTCTGAAAAAAAGTCGATTTTTCTCGAAAAAAAAACGATGTAAATTGTTTATAAAAACAAAATTTACATTCACCCGAAAAACGGATACGTACTTCTTTAGAGAATCTATTTATGAAGCTACAGTAAAAATTTCAATCTGATCCATGCAATACTTTACGAGTAATCTGTTCTCCCAGTTTGAAAAAGGCTTCTCATGAGATTCGCTGTATAGCCGCCATTTTGTATTTAAATGTAAAAAAAAATATATTTTTGTACCTTAATATATGTATAGTAAACCTTCAAAAAAGAAATTTGATCCCTTCTTTCCTACTCTTGTAAAAAATCGTACAAATTAGGAATTTTTTCGGGCCGCTAGAGTGGTGTTTTCTCCTCCGACATTTATCGCACAGAATCCAGCGTGTTCTTAAATTAACCGAATCTAAACCTCTGCTGAAATCTACCCTATATTATGCAGGTGAACTTCAGAAAACAAAAAAATTAATAAAAAAAATGTTTGGTGGATATTCTGCGATAGAAAAATTGTTTTAAAATCATCAGAAAATTATTTCTTATTTTTAAAAAAGTGAGGTTTTCTCCATTTATAGTTTTTCAATGTTCAGAAAATCTTATGCGTATAGGATTATAATGAATCAATTTGAAACTTTAAGGATATCTTACTTAACCTACTTGCATTATAACCATGAACTCCGATTTTTAAAAAAAAAATTTATTAAGAAAGTGTTGTCCATGAATAGAGTTAAAAATATGATCTTTTTAGGTTATTTTTACAATGGAAATTCAATATAATTTTATTTTTTTTTATAACTATGTTTTTAAAAATTTGGAGTTCACAGTTATATGTGGTGTAGGTGTTAGAAGAAATTTTAAATTACATCTTTTTCAAATGCTATATTTGTATTCCCATGTGCAAGGACAGTTTTGAAAAAACATCAATTTCCATTGGAAATTGCTAGTTTTTTCTACATAACTATTATAACGATACTGAACCCGTGTACCAACTACAAGGTTCCACCTGAGCTAAGACTACCCGCCATACACTGCTACAGCAACCTGTGGCTGCTTCTATCCAACTGCTCACCTTGCTTCCGCTACATTTTATACGTGCTTATTTGCAGTAATTATATTCCTGCGCTTTATCCACCGCCTCGCTGTATTATTTGCAAATTGTATTGTATTTAAATATTTTTTATATATATATAATAATACAGAAATCAGAAAAAAATAACTTGATATTACCATATAGACTCGCGCATGCATATTATTATCGACATTTCGTGTCCGTAGAAACATACAAACCCTTTTACACTTACATGTATGTTTCTACGGACACGAAATGTCGATAATAATATGCATGCGAGAGTCTATATGGTAATAATATCAAGTTATTTTTTTCTGATTTCTGTATTATTATCCTATTTAGACATGCAGTATATTATTTATCAATAATTAAACTAGTATAGTTACGTGTACGTGAAGAAGCGAAAGCGCAAAAGGGTCACACATGGTTGGTATATGGGAATACGTTTACATCAATTTTATATTACTTACATTGCGCAAATTGAGAATAGTAACTAGGTTTCTTTTAGTAAATTTAAGTAGCTTTTCAATGGTTATAAATAAATGCAGGGTCACAACAGTGAATTTTGTACGATTTTAATGAAAGTTGGAAAATTCAAAATGGTGTATTTTTGTAGAGTAATCACAGGGAAATTAATTAAAATCCACATATAAAATTCATAATTATTCTTGTATATCGCCTGGTAATAATATATTATGATGTTATTGAATGCGTTGTAAGCAATATTAAATATATACAAATTTTAGATAACGTTCGCTCGGGGAGTCTTTGGTACAGGTGTGCGTGTATTCATGTAGGCATTTCGCGCAGGTTTTCATTGTTTTCGCATTTTGCGCACGTGACGCTCAAAAGATAACGGCACATAATTGGGGGGCGCAAGGACGAGACGGTCAGTCGAGGCAGATGGAAGGATGGGCACGACACTCTGTTCCTGGGACCCGGTGCGTGCAGCTGCTTCTATAAATTCGCGTGCGATCTTTCAACAAGACTCAAGAGGAGCGGCAACACGCGATAGCTTGGGACCCAGAAGCTCGCCATTTACTGCGTCAAGGACGCCACTGCAGATAGAGGGTTGACGCTATTCGTCTAACTGGCTTTTCTCGTCCAGGCGTTCGTGAACGACGTATGCTGCCCTAGCTACTTCGTTTTCTGCCTAAAAGATAGCATAAAGTAATGGTATTTCCTTAATTTAATAATCATTTTTTTATATTATATACGATACTATTGGATAGTAGTGACCTCCAGGTTAATGCGTTAGCAGAAACGGAACAGAGATCGTAAGATCACTGATTATCTTGGCCTGGTAATGCACGCATCCCGCCTATGTGGAATTACAATAAAGTAATATTTCATTACTTTATCTTGCGACGTTCGGCGAATTAACGTATGTTATACATATGTCCACCTATGAATCGACAAGGTCACCAGGCACACGTGCATTCCAATCCATTACTATCTAATGTATAATATATTATGTCTACATTATTCCCGGTTTATTAGCGAATGTTCCGGGATAATATCAATTCGCGCATAAATATTTTTTTTAGTATATTTAGATACGAGAAATAAAATTATTCATATAGGTTTATGATCTAGGTTTATATCGCAATAAGCATATTAATTCATATTCATACTTATTCGAATTATAGCATTAAAATATCAGGTTTATGTAAATTATCGAGTCAAGTTGCAAACAAATAAATATATCTGATTATTATTGCATAATTACTTATTTATGGACCGTGACTCCTTTCCTTAACAACCTCTGGTCCTTTATTATATTTTCTCGTTAATTAATTACTTGGTATGGTCGAATAACACCTGATATGGTGCAGCAGTATGTAAGTAATATATAAAAAATAAATATCTTTATTTTTTTATTTTAAACAAAACCCACATGTTTCACTATGGATATACTGTCTAAAAATTTATGAACATTTACAAAAAAACTTTCTTCGTAGATAACTAAATATAACCACTAAATAAAAAAAATTTTATCATGTAACTAACAAATTTTTCAAAATTTAATAACTTGACAAGTGGAATCCACAAGAAACAAAGAACTAGAATTTATTTATTAATATAGAAAAAATAGTTCAAAATGAAAATAAAAGAGAGAAAGCCTGAGAAATTGAAACAATTTACGGGGATAAAGTAATTGTGCGGGAATAAAGTAAATTCGCTGGAAGTGAAGTATAAGAGGGAACCATATGTCACTTTCGGCCCGCTATTCAGGACAATACAGTGAGAATTATAGTTAAATTGGGAATAAAACTAATAATCCACCCTAAAGGCTAATAAGATAATTTAAAAAATAATAATAATCTTAAAGGCTAAAAAGATAATTAAAAAATAGTATATTGTACAACTAAGGGGGAAATTGATTGTTTCTAAGCGAGGATGATGATTGAGCATGAGTGGAAGAGTTGGCTCAAATCATCATTCGTGTCTGAAAAAGTTCTTTCCACCCGTGTTACACATCGTATCTTTTTTAATAGGTGTGAATAGGGGGCCTTTTTCATGCATGCAAAGGGAATGGGGAAATGGGCATTACGAGTCATCCACCTAAGAAATTCAGGAACAGGAGATAATGCACATTACGGTACCTCCCGATCAGGCGCTTTAGAGCGCTAAATACCCAATTTTCCATTCCCTCTGCATGCATAAAAAAGGACCTTTTTCATACAAGTGTTGAGAAAAATAGTGATCCTAAGGATTAATAAGATAATTTTAACCTTTTATTGCACGTGTACACATATGTGTACATTTATATCTTTCGTATTTCGCTAATTACTCTTTTCAAAATTAATGACAAATTTTGAAGAAATTCAGACAGAATCTTAGATGTCTAAAATGATAGATATACTGTATTCTTTTTTTTGTTTAGTTGTATTAACAAATTTACATTATTTTTCAAATTCACATTTTTTATACTTTTTAATCATTGCTATCAAGCACACTTAAGAAAAATCCAGAATTCATGCTACGTTATGGTGCGTGCAAGAAAAGGTTAAAAAACCGTTGCCAATTCATTGGTACTTAGCTTCCCCCAACCTTATTGATTGTTCCAATATGAAATTATTTGTTCTATTTAATTCTGGGGTGAAAAGTCAAAGCAACAAGTCAATTTTTTTTAAATTAAATGACTGTCATTTAATAAACATGTTAATCTGTTGTCAGATTTTGAAAATTCAATACGACGATTCCAATATCGTGGGACAAATAATAACATATCGACCCCGAATGCTCCAGAAAAGTAAATTTCAAGTAAATGTGATTGAGTTTGAAAATTTTGTCCATCATATTGATTCCACCATAGTGAATTATGTATTTTTGTTAGCTAATTCATGATCAAAAATCACAAAAACACCCAACTAGTAACTTTCAGGCAAATACAGTTAATTTTACAAAAATAACAATAAAAAAACATAAAAATGAAAAAAGATGATAAAAAAAAGATTTTATTCAAAATCTTCATCAATAAACGAAAAAAATGAGCATTGATGATTAATAAAAAATTAAAATGTAATACACAATAAATAGTCCATCACAAATTAAAAAAATAATAATAAAAATGAAAAATCTTTATAAAACAAAGACGAATTGAGAAATCTCAAATTTTTTTATTTATTTCAAATCTTCTTGTAAAGACGAAAAAAGTGAGCGCTCATTGATAAAAATAACCGTGTAATACCTAAGAAATAAGCAATCAAAAATATAAAAAAAGTAACTGTTGTTGTTATTATTATTTTTATTTTATTTTATTTTATTTTATTTTATTTTAGGATTCAGTATCTCCGGAAGCTGGTGACCTTTTCAAGAGGGTATTAGAGAATCTAAATCGAAAGCGATATTTTTCACCGTCGTTACGTCTATTTGCTACAACATTACATTTTTATTCGCCGAAGGCCTACAATTATGTAAGAAGACTTTTCGTTAAGTGTTTGCCCCATCCCATTACTATTTCAAAATGGTATTGTAACATTGACTTTATATCTGGGATAAATATAGGGAGTCCGAAAACAATTTTAAAAAAAGTTGAATGAATTAACGATAACAATGGTAACGGAGCGATTTTTTGCTATGTTGTGATGGATGAGATGAGCAAAAAAGGTATTGGGCTTATCAGTGACAAGTATGGATATGTAGATGTAGGAAAAGTTGAGGATGGAAACGATGTATCTAAAGCATAACACGTGCTTGTTGTCACGATTGTTTGCGAAAATGGGAAGTTTAAAATTCTATTTTCACATTATTTTATAATTTCATTAACTGGAAAGCAAAAAGCGCAAATTATTGAAGAAAATGTATGTGCTTTGTATGATACAGGAATCACTGTAACATCGCTTTCATTTGATGCTTTGCAATCAAATGCAACAATGTGCAATATATTGGGTGCTAAAATGTCTTTAGAAAAGAATGGTAAATATTTTTTCCAATTACGCATGGAGACATATATATATATATATATATATATATATATATATATATATATATATATATATATATATATATATATATATATATATATATATATATAATAGATGATGGAAGTTATCTTCTTAAATTAATCCGAAATACTCTTGCAAGTGACCAAGATATGTATGATTCAGATGGAAATGTAATATCTTGAACTTTTCTACAACAATTAGTAGAGTTCCAGGAGATAAATGGACTTCATTGCAGCAAATAAATTAAGAAGAGAACATATTAAGTAGGAGGATAATAAACTGAATATTAGAATAGCTGTTCAAACTCTGAGTAGTAGTGTCAGTGTAGCACTTATTTACTTAGAAGAAGATTTAGGAATTCCAGAATTTGCAGACGTTGATGGTACTGCAAAGATTTGTGCAATTGTAAACGATGCCTTTGACATTTTAAATTCGAGGAAACTGTTCAGTAAAGATAAATGTAAAAGAAGTATATCTGAAAGTAATGTAAAAGATATTTTTGATTGGGCGAATGCCATTATTATTTATATTAAAGGTTTAAAATACGAAGATGAATTGCTAGTCATTAATTCACGTAAAAAAACTGGTTTTGAAGGAATGATTTTTTCAATTCAAAATGTTATCAACATCTATAATGATTATTTCAAAAGTAATAATTATTATTTATTAACGTATTAGTTATCTCAGGATCACTTAGAAACGTTATTTAGCGCTATAAAGAGTAAGTGTGGTAACAATAACAATCAAACTTGTTACCAAATCACAAATATTCTTAAGGAATTGTTATTTCATGCGGACGTGAAAGAGTCTCCACCTGCTAATTGTATTCCTTAGATAATACAGAAATGCTTCGAATCTCGACTGAAACCTGGAAAAATTTTAATAGCGACATTACAGATTTAATTGAAAACAATCAAACAGGTGGTGTCGAGGGTGATGTTTTAGTTGCCAATTCATCAGCGAGTAGCGACGATTTTTACGTCCTAAAACTAATAAATGTTATATTGATGATGTTGTTGCATATATAACGGGTTGGGTTCTTTAACCAGGGTGGTTTTGAGACGCGTGCGATGGTTTCACTGCCTATTTTACTAACAGATCAAGATAGTCTTTTGACTTTAATAGAGAAAAAATCTCGAGCAGGTTTAATAAATCCTTCTCAAGACGTGATCAAAAGATGCCAAATTTTTGATAATAATTTTAGATTATCTTATAAATCAGCATACGGACAAATAAACATAGATCTCATTTGATTAAATACATAATCATCATATATATGTATGTATATAAAATCTAGCGTCGCGTGCGTGTTGAACATTGCGTTGCGTGCCGTCTTTGCATCCTTATTTCACCGCCGTATATTCTGTACAATTCGCGTCCCTGAGTATTAACTTTTTCCCCGTAGTTAGTTTAGACTTATAAATAATTCTATGTGGCGATAGAACACTTGCAAAATCGTGCTGCGAGTTCGCGCAGCTGGCGCTCAACACCTTGTATATAAATTGAATAAACCACAAGTGTTCATACTTTTATCCCAAATTCCTGTGTCCTAATTTATTTAAAGCCTCGTATAAATATAATGTTAATGCCTGCATGTGCGGCGCAATAATCTTAGCTTATATAGCTAAAATTCTCATAATATTTAATTAAAAATGAAAGTAGGAGATTATTGCATATATTTCAAATTAGAGTATCTGTATCAATATTGATAAGTTTATGATAAAACTTCAAATAATATAATAAATAATATAATATTTATTTGAAACAAATATCAAATCTTTATAAAAATATGTAGTAAAATCGTAATATCACATACGAACATCACATATTTATTGATTGTTAAATAATATTAGTTTAGTAAAGGTCCTTCTTATTTTCTGTTGCAGCTTGTTTTTCTTTGTTTTTCTTAATATTTCATTCTAATTCTGAAAAACGTAATGATTATGTATTTAATCAAATGAGATCTATGTTTATTTGTATTATCCGTATGCTGAATCAGTAACAGATCCTGTGGTATCTTACAAGACATATCGTAGCACATTTTAAAAAAATACCATTGGTAGATTTATAAGATAATCTAAAATTATTATCAAAAATTTGGCATCTTTTGATCACGTCTTGAGAAGGATTTATATACATATATATATATATATATATATATATATATATATATATATATATATATATATATACTTAATAAGCACAATAATACTCTGTGCAACTTACTCTTTTCCAAATCCGGTGTGGCCTCCTTCGAGGGTACAAGTTGGTTGGCACACACGGTACAAGAAGATCCACGATAATGTCGAGGTACGGAAAACGGCTACAGGTTCGCAAATCGGAGCAAGCAGAAAACACGAGGTGTCTACGAGCGCGGCTCAGTACGATGTGAGCGATGCTCTCGCTTCGTGCCCGCGGCGCGACACTCGGATTTCGTTAGTGTTGTCCGAGCCCGGTTGAGGTCGCAGCGCATGCGCCTGGTGAGGAGGAAAGAGAAGTAAAATGGAGAAAAAGGGAGCATCAGCTCGCGATGACGTCACGCTGTGTGGCACGCAGTCGATGGCTTGCAGGTGGTGTTTTCGTGGCCAGGACGAGGAATTACGACGAGGGATGCATCTGGAGATGCACCTGGACAACTGTGCCGACGAAGGGGCACGAAGATGAGAGCTGCAAGTCCCCGGACTGCGTACTTGCAGCAGGAGCAGTGGACACGGTTAACCTTGAAGAGGTTATATTTACTCTGCAGCTTGCTACACTGCATTCTTCAACTACCACTGCTTTCATGTGAGATCAGTGTTTTGTATACCACTGAAATCTACTCTCATTAATGCTTGGTTGCTTCTAGGTGACCGGCGAGTGCTTCGGTGACTACTACTGCTGCTGTTATGGAGGAGCGGGCGATGAGCTGAGCTGCGATACTGCATCTAAGAGACCACACTGCCTCTACAAACCCTCCAAACCAGGTAAGAGAGTTCCCGTTTGATGTTCGTATCTGCTGTAAGCTAACTCAGCTTTATATTTTCTAGGGTGTATGCTGCAGGCCTCCGGAGTATCCAGAGAAGCAGCCGCTCCACCCAAGGTGGACCGATTCATGCCTTTCAAGACATAAAACAAGGTTGGTATTATTCTAATACCATTTTGCTCATTTTCTTAAGTATTAATCCCCTCTATATGTGCTCTTAGGTTGGTTAGAGAGGAAGGGAACAAGGAGAGGAGACACCAGGACACGTTTAGTGCACCCCAGCCAGGACCAGCCAGTTTCAGCCTATGTAAGGCTCTACGGGATGGCAGCTGTGCGTCATCTACAGCTGCTTCAGAGTATTGCAGAACTCACTTGCTCTGTGTCGTCGAGGGGCAGGTGTAAATAGTATGTGTGTGTATGTGTATAGAGCGTGTAGTTGAAGAGTAGTGTGCCATTAGGTATTTTATAGGCAAATTTTGTCGAGCATCGGACTTGCACTGAGCAGCCCTTTCGACAGACTAGAAACACACACAATTCTATAGAAATATTTATTTTTATTTAATTTTATTCACGTAGTTTTAGTACGGTCATGTAAAGAGAAATTGTTTTATATGTAATATATTTCTAAATATTTTTCATGAAACAAAATACGTTTAAACATTTTTTAATTTTTATTATCAAATAATTACAAATATATTTAAGTTAATAATTGTCTTCCTTTATATATGTTACAACTTTTTGAAACGTCAAAATTTTTCCATATTTTTGAATAATTTCAATAACTTTTTAACAATTCTAACTTGAATTAAAGGGTAACACCACTCTAGGATTTTGAAAAATCGATTCTTTTGCTTAAAATGTACTTTAGAGTCTTAAAAATAATATTCCAGTCGCTTCTTAGTGTAAAGAAATATTTAAAGGTCTCTCCCGACGACTTTGCTGCGACACCTCGCAGCGTTCTGCGAGCACGATCGAGGACTCACCTGGCGCGCTCATTTATTGCCTTTATACTGCTTGTACCTCTCTGGATTATAAGTAGCATTGTTACCGACAGTAAATAGGGTGTTTCAGGTTTCACAGAAGACCAATGCCATAATGAAATCGTATTATTCGAGCAGTGTAACTGTCAGTGTGCGTGCACGTCGTTTTGCTATATCCGCCATTATAATATAAATTTCGTTGTTTTGAAGTGATTTTTAACAATAAAATAAACGATGTACAAGGGGGGAAAAGGTGCAAGGGGAGGTACCGCAAATATCAAGCGACCGGAAGCAAAAAAACGGCGGCCACCGAATCGCTATGAAATGGAGAAGCCAGAGGACGGGAACATTAGTGCGTCGGCTAAGAATTTGAGGAATTTGGGTTCTGACGATTTTGTAATAGAAGAGGGGTTTTATTGGTAGATATTAAGATTCTTAGCAGTTTTCTCTACCATATCACAAGCTGTCTTTTGCAAGAAATGACATGCAGAAATAACAGTCTCTGAAAGTTTAAAGCATGGCTTAGGCTTCAAAATCGTAATTCTTTGTGAAAAATGTGATAATATCGTTATTCGTAGTTGTCCGTATACTGAAAAAGCATACGAATTAAACCGTAGAATCGTTCTGGCTATGCGGTTACTCGGTGTGCGATTAAGGTCTCTTGGATTCGCAACCCTATGAAAATCTCATAGTTTTAAAGAAAGAGTGCATCGACCATGTGTAAAATCTAATGGGAACTCGCCTTCGCAATTTCAAAAAAACGAAGGGACTTGGAGGAAAAAGCAAGTTGACTGGAAAATTAATCGACGAGCTATCCATTTATTATGGATGAGCTATTCGTTGTAATTACGATTCGATCGAGAAAATGTACAATGAAATATATGCGACGCTAGATCACAAAGTATTTCCACAATCCAGCATTGTCAAAAGAAGCTTTGAAAGCCAATAAATCCATTTAAGAAGAACTCAGCAGTAAAGATCTGCTGAACTCGATGTATAGGTGGCTTCACATAGAACAGCAAGGAATCTTTCAATTCAACCGTCTGGTCAATGGCTCCAAAAACAGTCGCCAGTGGAAAGTATGTTCTTGACACTGCTGTGTATATTACTGTAGGCATATACAATGATGGTCTTTCAAGCATCATGAAACTTATGAAAGAGTTAGGTATCAAAATCAGGCCAAATTGTTATAACTTATGCGTCGAAGCGGACGCGAGTCGTGTTAAGTTCGCAGATATCGCTAATGCTGCTAGAGCGGCTTATTTATCCATAACATCAAAGAGGAAAGAACGAGAGACGAAGAGAGAAGAGGAGAATATTAATGAGGAAGGTCAAATGTATGGTGTAGGCATCGCAGAATAGAGGTAAATATAAGTTTTCAACAATTTAAGTGCTACGAGAACTTTAAACGCGTTTTTCTCGAAATCGCTTTTTTCAAACTGGGCAGACAGATTATTAAAAAATGGTTGCATGGTTTCATTTAGACTGTACCTTCACAATAATATTCTCGATGGTAGTACGTAGCGGTATTTTAATTTGGTGTAAAATCTTTTTTATAAACAATTTACTGCCAATTTTTTTGTCAATATCGAAACCGTTTTTTCAAATGTTCACCATTATTTTAAAATTTGATTAATAAAAAAATTTCTACGTACTACCACGCTTACTAATATGTACTATTAGGGGACATTCCAATGTGACGGGTTGGAAAAATCGATTCTTTTTTGCATTTTTTGATAGTTTTTACCCATAGAATTGATATCCCACAGTCGGATTGGGTGATTCCTACCTTGTTGACCAGTTATAATGCTCAAAAAGAGAGGCACTAACTGCGCGCGCTCGGGTTTCGAAGCAGGTATACGAATTAAGCATTCGAGCAGCTGTTCCGTGTTCATACCTGCGTCTATACATACAGATATATAATAGAGGCGTCTCTTTTTACGATCATAATTAACGGTTTCTTCAAACGACCAGTATTATTTGAGATTTCGTCAAGGAAAGAGCGTTATTTCCAGAACTCTAATAAGTGAAAATGGATAGAAAGCAAACCAAATCTTCTTCAAGACGGCCAAGTTATTCTGGTAAAAAGAGGAAATACCGTGGGAATCAACATTCGGATGAAGTTGGTACTAATTTTGCTAGTATATCAGCAAATAAATTGAGAGGGAGTCAGGATGACAGTTTCTCTGTGAGTGAAAGTGATTCTGCAACCTACTGTTTTATCCAATTCGCTATTGTATTTTCATCACTGCAAACCATCGTGAAATGTCAAAAATATAATTCAGGTATTACTTTTTCGAAATATGGTCAACGAGGACTTGGTTTCAAAATTAAATTAGTCTGTCAGTGTGGAGAAATAAATTCATAGACTCGTGCCATGTGACAAATAATGCCTACAAAGTTAACCGCCGTTTCGTGTATGTTATGCGATTGATTGGCGTTGGTTTGTAAAGCATAAACTATTTCTGTGGATATATGGATATTGGCAAGAGTTTCAACATCAATTTATATTATAGTATCATAAAATCCATCTCTGAAAGCGTAAACGCTGTGTACGACATTGTGATTTGTAAAGCCGTTGGAGAAGAAAAAGAGTTGAATGTACAAGCTGGCTTTCCAGAAAATGAGCTCTCAGTTTCTGGCGATGGTTCGTGGTCCAAGAGGTGATTTTCTTCTCTTCTACGCATTATGTCACTGATTGGAAAATATTCAGATAAAACTTTAGATACAATCGTAAAATCGAGTTTATGTAAAGCATGCAATGCGTGGAATGGCAAAGAAAATACAGATGAATACGATACTTGATACGAAACTCACGAGCCCGAATATCAAGCAAATCACCCTGGTAGTACTGGTAAGATGGAGGAAGATGGTATTATTGAAATGTTTCAGCGATCGGTACAAAATCACGACGTAAAATATGCCTGTTACATCGGTGATGGAGATACGAAAACTTTAAAAAATCTACTCGAAACTGATCCTTACGGGATGACTTTATCGTGAAGAAAAAAGAATGCGTGTTGCACGTAAAATAGGATGTATAGGAGAGCAAAAGAAGCTAAAAACAGCTCACGCAACTCAAATAAGCACGTAAAGAGGTTGAGAATTAAGTCCAAAAAGTAGCTACGAAAACAAAGGGAAAATCCAAAGCTGAACCAATAACTGCTACTCTAACCAACAAAGTTATGCGAGATCTATCCTTATACTATGGTCTAGCAACTCAAAGACATCCTGATTCAGTGTAGGATATGCAGAGAGAAATATGAGCCACTTATTATCACCAAATTGCCACGGATAGAAAGTCTCAACATCATTTCAACTCCACTTACCCACCCACCAGCTTTTGATAAAGAAACTAAAGATGTTTTGAAGCCAAGTTATCAAGAACTGAGCCAAAAGGAACTGCTAGAGAGATGTTTAGGTTCCAACACGCAAAATAACAACGAAAGCTTCACCGCTTGCGTTAGGCGTTTGGCACCTAAACATGTTTTTTGTGGCAAAAATATTTTAGAAATTGCCATCCACACTGCAGCTTGTTTGTTGAATGAAGGCCAGACACCGATACTAAAGATCCTGGAAACCATGGGATGTTCATTTGGCCGTGGAAGCTTGAGTCTCGCCGAAGACTGCGACAACGCGCGCGTACGGCAAGCAGACCGGCGCAGCTCGTTTACCTCAAAATCCGCTCGAATCGCCAGGAGAGAGGTTAGAGTTGCTGAAGATAAGCTCTACGACCAAGAGCAAGGTACCATGTATGGTCCGGGTACTTCTGATTAGCCAAAAAGGTATCTTTTCTATTACTTTTTAGCTTGACAAACTTTAAACGCGTTTTTCTCAAAACGACATTTTTGCACCTGGCGCAGTTCTCAAAAATGACCTGGCATATCGACTTCAAATATTAACACAATATTCAGTACTATCATCGCTATCGTCCGAACCTCCAAGTTGTTGATATTTTGATTCTAAAGTATAATTTCACCTGATTTAGGGTGCAAAAAGAGTTTTTTTTTTCTCTCTTTCACAATAAACGCCGCTATTTTGTTAATTTTCGATGAAATAAAAAGTGGATGTTCGGACCATTGGGACGAAGACATAGATTAATAAACTTCTTCGATGTTCTGTTTCAGATTATCAGGCGAGCCAAAATCACCTGCGCCAGCAGAAAACTGTTTTTTTTTGTACACATGCATTTTATTTTATAAATAAATAAATAAATATTTTTTACCATCAAACGAAATTTTTTTCCACTCTCCTTGATCTTATCTTTAAGGAAAAAAACATTCGTTAAATTATATGCAACAGTTCCCGAGAAAAAAATGATTGAAAATATGCTTTTTTTTGTGCGTTCACATTGGAATGCCCCCTTAAGATAAACTTTGGTTCTTTGTTCTAGGGTTCATCATGCACGAGAAAATTGTTCGCTCGTTTGAGCGTAAACAGAAAAGTAACGGCGTACTACGGGCTCCCATGAACGCCATTTTGAAAAAAATAAAATTTTTTTTACACTTCATTAATTATACAATAAAGTACTTTAAACGAATTGTTCATTTCGCTTACTATTTACGCACAGAAAATCTTCAATTAAATAGGTGTACCTAGAGTATTGTTACCCTTTACAAAATATTTTATAAATATATTTTTATACTAAAAAAATTTATAATTAATAGCATAAGCACTTCGATGATTCCTGATTGAAACTTTTGTTGGATTTTTAGTTGACTAAAAAAGTGTTAATTATCATATAGCAATCGAGCATTGAGCATTTGCGTTTCTTGTGTAATTAGAAATGAAAAAGTTAAGATACAAAAATTATGATAAACAAAAGAAAATATTATCTGAACGCCGAGCGCGAACTCGGGTCTCTGAGATTCTGAGCGCAAAGCTTAGTCCATTACTCCACACTCTCTATCGCGGTAATACACGCAGCCGCTGTGAAGCTACCTGCAGTAGTATATTCTCGAAGCTTCACCTACTTTTTCATGATTGTCAATAACAATGTATAATTTATGTATGCCAATATTTAATTGGATATGACAATATATCGTCATATATGACGATATGTAATTTTATAAGATTATATATACTAAAATATATATTTGGTATTGTAAGGATTCGTGATTATTATTATTCAACTTAAATAAAAAAACTTTTATTATTAAATTTAATTATTATCTTGCCCCGAGGTACCTAGATGATATAAAGTAATTAGGAAAATATAGGATATGTTTATAGTTACGTTTATATAGGTATATAAATAAGATATGGTTGTTATTTATGTACAATGTGAAGTTCCAAGACTTGCATTTATTCAGGAACGCAGTTCCATACAATAAAAACAACTTGCGCTTAACTCAGATATTTCCAATAGTAATAGGTAAACTGGAAATATCAAAATTAAACTGTCCAAATCATTTTGCAAGAGCGAGAGGAAGAAGGTCCTGCTTGCTAGGCGGCTGTGCGCTGACTGACGATCCTCTCATCGACAGCCAGCTCAATCCTTTCGGTGGCGGCGGCCTCTCGATTTTCGTCGGCGGCTCGGCCTTGCACCGCTAACATCGCCAAGCAACAATGCTCCCACTCCTCTTACCCTTTCCACCAGTCATATCTCACATGGATGTAGGCACACGATATCAATAAAACATTAGTATATAAAAGTATTCTAATAAATAAATAATTAAAATAAACCCATATTCATAGCATACCAATATGGACCATTACAGTATGTATAACAAAATATCAAAACATAAATATTTACACACCCACTCATTACTGTGACGCTTACTCACCAACATACACCGATACACTTACACATGCACACACATAGAAACTCATACGCACACGCACCACATACAAAATATATATAACACCTACATGCACCCACATTGAACACATACCATATTCATATACACTCATCAGATCATATACACACATAAAATCATTACATAAAAGACGGGGGCGCAAGTCCCCCCCCCCCCCCTTTGCTCACTTGCTTAGATTCCGTGATCGCACGTGGCCGGGGTTTTCCGTCAGCACTGCCGCGCTGACGCCGCAGGTAAAAGTAATAGGGTCTCGCCCTTTTACTTACGGGTCACCGCTGTACACAGGCTAATCGCACGTCTGCGTATCCCGTCGCTTCTCTCTCACTCTACACACTCAAGCGGTGGGCGTGGTATGCGCGCGGGGAAGATGGCAAGTACTCGGCGGTAGTGCGGATGGCCAGCAGTCCGCCGGTTATTGAGCGTCCTTCCTCACGTCCAGGCGGGCACAGCACCGCTTCCATCCCACACTCTGTAGGCATACATACACATGCACGTGCACACCTCACGCCAGAATTCCCCGAACACAGGGAGAGTCGCAGTCGCTGCTTCTGATCTACACGCGCGGACAGCCACCGGTAATCTGTCGTGCGCTTGCTTTCTGGTCGCATGATTCTACGTCCCCGAAACCCCGCTGAGACGGTATCGTACCGTCATGTTTGCGCGCGCGGTTTTGCTTGTCTAATTCGCGACGGCGCGAATTCCTCGCGTATTCGATTTACGAGCAGTTGCTCGTTATAATATATATATATATATATATATATATATATATATATATATATAAGTATATATATATATATATATATATATATATATATATATATATATATATATATATAAGTAGTTATATAGGATTATATATATAACTATAAAAAAATAATAAACAATATTCCATTATATTGTAGCCAGGGCAGTATTATCATCTACGACAACAACGTCATGGCATAGGGCGGCAACATTTGGAAAAGATAATAGAATTTGGAAGAATTCAAAAAAGAAAATTTATATATATATATATATATATATATATATATATATATATATATATATATATATATATATATATATATATATATATATATATATATATATATATATATATATATATATATATACGATCGATTTTTATCCTGGTAATTGGATAAAGTTTAGCAGCAACAATATTTTAAGTAAACTCTTCAAATAATAACAGTTAAACTTGTCACAAATTTTATACTTTTAATATATTCACACTTTTTAACTACACAATTACGGTGTCAGAAACGTACACGAATGTTTAAATCAGCATCCTAGTCTGAAAAAGCCATTTCCACCCTTGTTACACACTGTGACATCCCATGTCACTTATACTTTAAAAATATTTATAATAAAATATATAAGTGCATATGTATGCCTACATATATATATATATATATATATATATATATATATATATGTATGCCCATGCTTTGGTTATGTGGATGTGTATGTGTGTGTATGCATGTGTATGCGGGGACATGCATACAAGCGCTCTCGATATTTCGTCATTGCGAAATACACGCGACCGCTGCCGAGTTAGAGACAATCGTGATCGCGCGACGCTCGGGCTCACCACTCTCCGCTTTGTCAACCAGGTCAAAGACCATGAAGCCTGACAGTCTCTCATTGGAGAAGAGGAGCTGACGTACACCACCTTCCCACCCGACACACGAGGTTATAAATATCTCGTACACCACCTTCGCGGGGCTTTTTGACTGGAAGTGTGAAGGTGGCCGACAGCCGCTCTTGCCCAACGAGAACCGAGGAGACCTGGAGCCTCAGCAGCGTCCTCCAACAAGCCCGTCGAAGTCTCCAGCGTCAGTAGCGAAAGTACAGTGTCACAATTCCTTCTTCGTTCAAAGTCCGTCCTCGAAAGTGAAAGAACAAAGTTCGAACATAGAATCCTCGAACTGATATAACTCTCGACTGGAGAAAATTGAACTAAGAACGACCAATTGGTCAGATGCGCCTACATCGCGCGTAAAAATAAGAATTTTGTAAGTTAGAAATAAACTATTATATTTTATACCAAATATAAGCGCGAGATCGGGCTTAGAAAACCCGGAGTAAGCAACTCATGTTAATTATATTTTACACAATTATAAGCACGAGATTGGGCTTAGAATACATGAAGTAAGCGATTCATGTTACGACTTATTAATTATAAACCAAAGATTTTCTCGAAATAAAAAGATTTTAAACGAACAATTTAATCAATCCAACTATCTAACCCTTCCTTAAAAGAATACTTTAAAATAACAATTTATAAATATTAAATATATATTTATCTAAAATAATATATAAAAATAGAACCAAAGAAGGCAGGAAGAGAGATACAGAATTCAAGGTAAGAGAGTAAACATAAAGCGTTACACGACGCACACCACAGGCAAAATAAAACGTTCGTCGACGCTCTCGCGCTGTGACATAGAGTGTCCGCAGACGCTCTCGTGATGTGACATAGAGTGTCCGCAGACGCTCTCTCGTTGTGACTTAAAGCGTCTGTCGACGTTTTGAACCTCAGATAAAAGGTATCTGTCGACAACCTTGGACTTGGGCGTCTAAATTCAAGACGTATAATATTCTTTAACTAAATATCATAATAAAAAGTAATTGTAAATGAGAGCTCGCGAGCGAGATTGGTTCCGCGAAATTAATTAGAAATATTTGTTCACGAAATGGAACCCGCACAGCAGAATAACAATTCGGCTGTTACAAATTGGCATCCCTTGTGGGGAAGTGATCAATATTTACAGACTACTAATATATTCCCTACAAGAACCCCTAAACCGACAAAAACTTCTCTAGCTCGGCTACAAAGAGCCTAGGGTTTGAGTGAGAGTGGAGATTCCGAAACAGATAGACCAACTCAACAACCGCTCCGAAGAGGACGGAAGAAAGGTTCAACCGAGGCTGTCACACTTGCTACAAAAACCCCCGATGGACAGGCCAACCTAGACGCTAGTACAGTAGAAAAGAGATTATTGTTACGCAAATAACAAAATCCACAAAAAAAGGTCATACTCCAATTAATAACCTCCCCCAGCGAGTTAGAAACTTCTTCAACCAACACAGAAGACCCATCTAGCGAGAGAACAGGAAACCAAACCGAAGTAGATGATGATCCGGTACCCCTAAAAGACCGTTCGCTATGACCAAGCCTGGTAACGCCCCTCGAAGAACCAGATTCCGACACAGTAATATCTAACAATTCAACACTCTTCCTTAGAGAAAGACTCAGAAAATCACATCAGAAACAAGCCATTAAACCGCGAAGACAGTTCACTCAACTTAGAGGAATCACTAGAGGCAGATTTCAATTGGATGGGCGGAGAAGACCCAATAACCGCCATGGAAAGGTCTGCGACTTTCTGTCCGGCCAGCCCTGCTAAAGAAGCAACATCTAGTCCAAATATTCGCACTTGGATAGAACTATATAACCTAAGGCCTGCAAACCCTTTGACGCAAATCCCTAAAGCTGGGCCAAACAAAAATTGCCACTCAACTCTAATAGAACTCTCGAATAAACCTGTCGCAAATTGGCAACATCTATCCACCGTACATCAAATGGATAGTGAAGCAGAAACTGACGAAGAACACTTGCCAGAAACCTCCTACTCACTTACTAGCAACTCATCGCCCCCTCATCCCAGTACACAATTAGCGTTCACAAAACTCACAACACCTACACCACCCACTCCATCCTACGCGCCAGAAAACATTATACCCCTCTCCCCCGCAGACACGCTGCTGCAAGCATCGGCAGACAACCCCTCACTAATGCCTCCAAACACCACCATTCCTCGCCTCTGAGTATCCTCATAACCATTTGTTACGGCGAAAGTTCCATTCCTCCTAATAACATCCGAGGCACTATTTTACAAGATTATCATGTTAGTTTATTCGGCGGACACCGTGGAGTTGGAAAAACTTACCGCCGTATATGCAAACGTTACCAATGGACTGGACTAAAAAGGGAAGTCGACTATATTCGCCGATGCAAAGTATGCCAAGAACAAACGTTGATTCGTATAAAAAAATGTACTTACCATGCACTGCTTATTATCCAAGTACTGTATAGCAGTACCTGTACCAGACATAAAAGCCATAACCATAGCCGATGCCATCGCCCACTATCTCATAGCCCCTTTCGGTACACTTAAAATAATATTGAGCGACCGCCGCCCCAGCTTCAAAAACAAACTACTAAAAGAACTGTCTGAAATATTCGAATTCTAACTGGCAACTACCACAGCCTATCACCCTCAGTCCAATGGTTCACTAGAACGAAGCCACGCCATTTTAAACGATTTTATTCTAACCAAAGTCCCCAACAAAACTGATTGGGATCGAGTAATACCATTTGCCATCCATGAATATAACACTTCAGTACACATATCTACCGGCTTCACTCCTTACGAAATAGTATATGGGCGTATCGAACGTAGTCCTCATCAATTACCTGACGAATTTGAAATGGAATCTTACATTTCCTTACAATTACAATTAAAATTCCTATTTATGTGATCTAGTGAAGTGCTTACGCGAAATAAGAGAAGCCGCCTGCAAGAATCTTATAAATTCTAAGCACAGCAACAAAATATATTACGACAAGCAAGCACGTTCCCAACACCTAGAAGTAGGAAAGGAAGTCTACGTTCTAAAAAAGCCGAGACACCGAAAAATTGATGAATTCTACAATAGAAAATTTAAAATCATAGAAATCCATAAAAACAATAACGCTCTAGTAGAATCTATCAACAGAAAACGCATCCTAAAACATTTAGATAAGATTAAAAGATATTACGATTTCCCCGTGAGACCCTAAATTACCTTCTCAACATATATCATTCGCCTAATAATACATCTACACGGCGCATTGACCCCGTCCGAACACCTCGTCCACACCCCTCACCCATGCACGCATCGGTAGACACTCACCGCTCAGTGCGTCCACAGACACACTCCGCGCACCACAAGCACTGACCACGCACTACATCGACAGACTCACCACGCATCGCGTCCACAGACACCTCACTCACGCCCCGCCTGAACACATCGTCCATGCTCCACGTCTACGGACAGTTACCACAAAACAAACCAATATAAACAGTGCTGAATTTATTTCTTTTTCTCTAATCCACCATTAACATACATAACTTCCACGTTACATAGAACACAAAAACATTCTTTATTTAAATTTCACTTGTAAATATCAGCACAGAGTCCACATATATATAAAAGGCCCCCTGGAACGTCTCCATCCGAATCACTAAGCCGTTCACCACCAATGTATCCACTTCATGAAAAAACAGGGAATTAAGATCCCACGCATCTGCATCCCGCTTCTGCAATCCCTCCTGACGCTGCTCCTTCGCAGCCCTGTCCAAACGTCGGTAAAGTCTCGTCAAAGCCCACTGCGTCAACTAACAAACAGATATTACTTTCACCTTCTTGACAAAACCCAGATAATAACAAAATCTGACAGAAACTATCATAAATACTTACATCCACGCGTTCGTACCGCAAGTAACGCCTCGAACTGTAGTAGGAACGAACCATCTCGTACACCCAAAACTCGGAAATATATTTTTTTATGTTTACAAAAAGCCTTTGAATCAATCGGTTACCGAATGGCAAATGATTCGATCGAACACGCACCTCTCTACTCGCCTCAAGAAACTGTAAAGCCAAACTAAACTAGATCCTAATCCGAAACGTAAGCATACACCCGACATGACACCACATCACGAGACGCATTCCTTAGCTTTTCAATTTTATTATAATTTCAACTCAAATGAGACAACTGCTGTATATTTCAAATAACAGTAAAACAAAATTCATTTTATTTTGAAGCAACCGTGTAGGATTTAAAATAATAAAAATATATTAATATCTTCATTTAAGTAATGCGAGAAACTGATATATATGTACTCTTAAAATAATTTATTGGTTTATATAAAATACTATAGAGTATAAAAAGCTAATACTTATTTCTACGAAGAAATTAAATATATGTAACAAAATGTTCGTAAACCATTAGATTATTTAAACAATTTACCTAAATCCAATTAAGAATTTATAATTAAGAAATTGTAAACCCACGTTTTTATGTTAAGCAAACCGAAAAATATACATTCCACTGTTACAATATCCGACATTTTGGGAAATAGTTATAAATAAATTAAATTGTTTAAACATTTACCAAAATTTAATTGTTCAAATATACAGATTATACATCCACAACTTAGTTGTACAAACATAAAGAAAAATATTTCAAAAATTATGTTTATTATTCGAAATATTAATTATTAACTAAGAAATTACAACATAAGAAATTGTTAAATAACGTTTTATTGTTAAGCGAAGCGATAAATGTACTTTTCATCAAATTAAACATTTACAAAAATATTAATGTTCAAATACGCAGACAATATGCTTATACCTTAGTTGTAAAATTAGATACACAAAGAATTCTACATATATAATTATTATTACCAACAACTATTAATTAACTAACAATTTACAATTTCTGAAAATATGTAACCACACTTCTATATTAAGCACACCAACCGTAATACCATACTTGCTAAACCACCCCGATATTTTAAGAATTAGATATAAATAAATAAAATTAATTAAATAACTCATCGTGAAGAATTTTCAAAATTTTTCGAAATGCAGAATGGAGAAAATCTGTACGCCTACAAAAAATAGGCACATACGGGTCAAGACGGATGACATTGCTTGAAGATCCCTAGGCCAGCGAACAAGCCAACTCACTACCTGAGCAAGGAAAATCTACAGGCATCCCTGCCAAATGGCATGAAAAATGGCATAACACCACCGGAAAAGTAGCAGCTACTAAAGAAGCAATGCCTGCCTTCCTGATTCCTTTGACAGGAAAAAGGAAAACGAAAGACTAAGAATATGAAAAAAAAAAAACAGCTGAAAATAGAAACCGACCTCGATAAATTAGAGAAAACAAGAGAAAAAGACGGCCTGCGAAAAAAAGAGAGCGCGGAAAGAAGATTTTTTCCAAAATTGTTAATTTTTTTTGCGTAATTTTCAATTTTTTTTTTAATTCTAATTTTTTACAAAAATTCTAATTTCTTTCAAAATTTTATAAATCTTGAATTTTTATAAAAATTTTCATTTTTTGCAAAATTTTCAATTTTTTCCAAAATGTTTAATTTTTTCCAAAATTTTTAATTTTTTCCAAAATTTTTAATTTTTTCCAAAATTTTTAATTTTTTCCATAATTTTTAATTTTTTCCAAAATTTTTAATTATATACAACATTATCAATTTTTTTCAAAATGTTTATTTGTAATTTTATTTTATGTTTTGATCCCAAATTTCATTTTTTTTAATATTCTCAATTTTTTTCAAAACTGTTAATTCCGTTTTTCAAAATTTATAATTTTTTTCAAAAATACTAATTTTTTACAAAAAATTCCATTATTTTAAAAAATTTTAATTTTTATCAACGTTTCCAAATTATGTTCAAAATTTTGTAATTTTATTTTAAATTTTGAAACTTTTTCAATTTTTATCAAATTTTCGAATTTTCTTTAAGATGTACAATTTTTATCAAAATTCATTTTAATTGTTAAATATTTACTTTTTTTTAAATATGCAATTTTTTTCAAAATTTTCAATGTTTTTCAAAAATATCAATTCTTTTCAAAATTTGTTTTTTTTTTATAAAATTTCAATTTTTTCCCAATTTTTTACCTTTTCTTAAAACTACTAATTTCTTTCCGAATTATCAAATATTTTCAAAATTTTCAGTTTTTATCAGTTTTGTGTTTGTATCAAAATTTGGACTTTTTATCATTAAATGGAATTTTTATCAATACGGCGTTTTTATCTAAATTTGTGCTTTTTATCAAATTTTGGGGTTTTTATCAGAATTTGGAGTTTTTATCAAAATTGGGAATTTACATAAACATTTTGAACTTATAATAAAATTTTTGTTTTTTATTAAAGTTTTCTAAACGAGGATAATATTTTAGCAGTTTTTTCGAAATTTTCATTTTTTTTCATAATTATCAATTTATTTCAAAATTTCTTTGTTTATAAATTTTAAATAATTTTCCAAATTTTTACCTTTTTTTAAAAGTTCTAATTGTTTTAAAACTTTCGTTGTTTTTTTTTTCAATTTTTTTTGTTTTAATTGCTTTCAAAATTTATAATTTGTTTCAAAACTTTATTTTTTTTTTAATTTTTCACCACACTTTTCAATTCTATTCCAAATTTTCAATGTTTTTCCAAATTTTTAATTTTTTTCCAAACTTTCAATTCATTTCTAAATTTTCCATTTTTTCTAAACTTGTTGATTTTTTTTCGTGATTTTCAATTTTTTTAAAAACTTCTAATTTTTTACAAAAATTCCAATTTTGATATAAATTTTCAATTAATTCAAAATTTTGTAATTTTATTTTATGTTTTGAAATTTTTACGATTTATATCAAATTTTTGAATTATTTTCAAAATTCATATATTTTATCAAAATTGGGAATTTATATCAAAATTTTGAACTTATATTAAAAAATTTTCTAAGCGAGGATAATACTTTTTCTAAATTTTCAATTTGTTCAAAATATTGTAATTTTATTTCACATTTTGAAACTTATTGAATTTTTATCAAATTTTCGGATTTTTTTCAAAATTCATAATTTTTATCAAAATTCTGTTTTAATTTTTAAATATTCACTTTTTTTTTAAATATGCAATTTTTTTCAAAATTTTCGTTGTATTTCAAAAAAATTAATTTTTTTCAAAATTTTCGTTGTATTTCAAAAAAATTAATTTTTTTCAAAATTTTCGTTGTATTTCAAAAAAATTAATTTTTTTCAAAATTTTCGTTGTATTTCAAAAAAATTAATTTGTTTCAAAATATTGTTTTTTTATAGAATTTTTTTCCAAGTTTTTTTTTTTTTTTTAAATTACTATGTTTATTCCAAATTTTCAAATATTTTCATAATTTCTACTTTTCAATATTTTCAGTTTTTATAAAAATTTTGTGTTTGTATCAAACATTCGACTTTTTATCAAAATTCGGACTGTTTATCAAAATTTGCCATTTTCATTACAATTTGGGCCTTTTATCAAAATTTGGAGTTTTTATCAATATTTGAATTTGTATCAAAATTTTGACTTCTATCAAAATTTAGCTTTTTATCAAAATTGTTAAAATAAAAAGTCGAAATTTTGATACAAACACCTAATTTTGATAAAAACTGAAAATATTGAAAAGTCGAAATTTTGAAAATATTTGAGAATGTGGAATAAACATAGTAATTTGAAAAAAAAAAAATTTGGAAAAAAATTGAAATTCTATAAAAAAACAAAATTTTAAAACATATTGATTTTTTTGAAATACATTGAAAATTTTGAAAAAATTGCATATTTAAAAGAAAAGTGATTATTTAAAAATTAAAACAGAATTTTGATAAAAATTATGAATATTGAAAAAAATCCGAAAATTTGATAAAAGTTTCAAAATGTGAAATAAAATTACAATATTTTGAACAAATTGAAAATTTAGAAAAAGTATTATCCTCGCTTAGAAAATTTTTTAATATAATTTCAAAATTTTGATATAAATTCCCAATTTTGATAAAAGTTATGAATTTTGAAAATAATCCAAAAATTTGATATAAATCGTAAAAATTTCAAAACATAAAATAAAATTACAAATAAACATTTTGAAAAAAATTGATAATGTTGGATATAATTAAAAATTTTGGAAAAAATTAAAAATTTTGGAAAAAATTGAAAATTTTGCAAAAAATGAAAATTTTTATAAAAATTCAAGATTTATAAAACTTTGAAAGAAATTAGAATTTTTGTAAAAAATTAGAATTAAAAAAAAAAATTGAAAATTACGCAAAAAAAATTAACATTTTTGGAAAAAATCTTCTTTCCGCGCTCTCTTTTTTTCGCAGGCCGTCTTTTTCTCTTGTTTTCTATAATTTATCGAGGTGGGTTTCTATTTTCTGCTGTTTTTTTTTCATATTCTTAGTCTTCCATTTTCCTTTTTCCTGTCAAAGGAATCAGGAAGGCAGGCATTGCTTCTTTAGTAGCTGTTACTTTTCCGGTGGTGTTATGCCATTTTTCATGCCATTTGGCATGGTTACCTGTAGATTTTCCTTCCACAGGTAGTGTGTTGGCTTGTTCGCTGGCCTGTGGATCTTCAAGCAATGTCACCCGTCTTGACCCGTATGTGCCTATTTTTGGTAGGCGTACAGATTTTCTCCATTCTGCATTTCGAAAAACTTTGAAAATTCTTCACGATGAGTTATTTAATTAATTTTATTTATTTATATCTAATTCTTAAAATATCGGGGTGGTTTAGCAAGTATGGTATTACGGTTGGTGTACTTAATATAGAAGTGTGGTTACATATTTTCAGAAATTGTAAATTGTTAGTTAATTAATAGTTGTTGGTAATAATAATTATATATGTAGAATTCTTTGTGTATCTAATTTTACAACTAAGGTATAAGCATATTGTCTGCGTATTTGAACATTAATATTTTTGTAAATGTTTAATTTGATGAAAAGTACATTTATCGCTTCGCTTAACAATAAAACGTTATTTAACAATTTCTTATGTTGTAATTTCTTAGTTAACTAATTAATATTTCGAATAATAAACATAATTTTTGAAATATTTTTCTTTATGTTTGTACAACTAAGTTGTAGATGTATAATCTGTATATTTGAACAATTAAATTTTGGTAAATGTTTAAACAATTTAATTTATTTATAACTATTTCCCAAAATGTCGGATATTGTAACAGTGGAATGTATATTTTTCGGTTTGCTTAACATAAAAACGTGGGTTTACAATTTCTTAATTATAAATTCTTAATTGGAATTAGGTAAATTGTTTAAATAATCTAATGGTTTACGAACATTTTGTTACATATATTTAATTTCTTCGTAGAAATAAGTATTAGCTTTTTATATTCTATAGTATTTTATATAAACCAATAAATTATTTTAAGAGTACATATATATCAGTTTCTCGCATTACTTAAATGAAGATATTAATATATTTTTATTATTTTAAACCCTACACGGTTGCTTCAAAATAAAATGAATTTTGTTTTACTGTTATTTGAAATATACAGCAGTTGTCTCATTTGAGTTGAAATTATAATAAAATTGAAAAGCTAAGGAATGCGTCTCGTGATGTGGTGTCATGTCGGGTGTATGCTTACGTTTTGGATTAGGATCTAGTTTAGTTTGGCTTTACAGTTTCTCGAGGCGAGTAGAGAGGTGCGTGTTCGATCAAATCATTTGCCATTCGGTAACCGATTGATTCAAAGGCTTTTTGTAAACATAAAAAAATATATTTCCGAGTTTTGGGTGTACGAGATGGTTCGTTCCTACTACAGTTCGAGGCGTTACTTGCGGTACGAACGCGTGGATGTAAGTATTTATGATAGTTTCTGTCAGATTTTGTTATTATCTGGGTTTTGTCAAGAAGGTGAAAGTAATATCTGTTTGTTAGTTGACGCAGTGGGCTTTGACGCGACTTTACCGACGTTTGGACAGGGCTGCGAAGGAGCAGCATCAGGAGGGATTGCAGAAGCGGGATGCAGATGCGTGGGATCTTAATTCCCTGTTTTTTCATGAAGTGGATACATTGGTGGTGAACGGCTTAGTGATTCGGATGGAGACGTTCCAGGGGGCCTTTTATATGTGGACTCTGTGCTGATATTTACAAGTGAAATTTAAATAAAGAATGTTTTTGTGTTCTATGTAACGTGGAAGTTATGTATGTTAATGGTGGATTAGAGAAAAGGAAATAAATTCAGCACTGTTTATATTGGTTTGTTTTGTGGTAAGTGTCCGTAGACGTGGGGCATGGACGATGTGTTCAGGCGGGGCGTGAGTGAGGTGTCTGTGGACGCGATGCGTGGTGAGTCTGTCGATGTAGTGCGTGGTCAGTGCTTGTGGTGCGCGGACTGTGTCTGTGGACGCAGTGAGCGGTGAGTGTCTACCGATGCGTGCATGGGTGAGGGGTGTGGACGAGGTGTTCGGACGGGGTCAGTGCGCCGTGTAGATGTATTATTAGGCGAATGATATACGTTGAGAAGGTAATTTAGGGTCTGACGGGGAAATCGTAATATCTTTTAATCTTATCTAAATGTTTTAGGATGCGTTTTCTGTTGATAGATTCTACTAGAGCGTTATTGTTTTTATGGATTTCCATGATTTTAAATTTTCTATTGTAGAATTCATCAATTTTTCGGTGTCTCGGCTTTTTTAGAACGTAGACTTCCCTTCCTACTTCTAGGTGTTGGGAACGTGCTTGCTTGTCGTAATATATTTTGTTGCGGTGCTTAGAATTTATAAGATTCTTGCAGGCGGCTTCTCTTATTTCGCGTAAGCACTTCACTAGATCACATAAATAGGAATAGTAATTGTAATTGTAAGGAAATGTAAGATTCCATTTCAAATTCGTCAGGTAATTGATGAGGACTACGTTCGATACGCCCATATACTATTTCGTAAGGAGTGACGCCGATAGATATGTGTACTGAAGTGTTGTATTCATGGATGGCAAATGGTATTACTCGATCCCAATCAGTTTTGTTGGGGACTTTGGTTCGAATAAAATCGTTTAACATGGCGTGGCTTCGTTCTAGTGAACCATTGGACTGAGGGTGATAGGCTGTGGTGATTGCCAGTTAGAATTCGAATATTTCAGACAGTTCTTTTAGTAGTTTGTTTTTGAAGCTGGGGCGACGGTCGCTTAATATTATTTTAAGTGTTCCGAAAGTGGCTATGAAATAGTGGGCGATGGCATCGGCTATGGTTATGGCTTTTATGTCTGGTACAGGTACTGCTATACAGTACTTGAATAATAAGCAGTGCATGGTATGTACATGTACGTTATCCGCGGTCGTTTTAGGAAAAGGTTCTACTGTATCTACGGCAAGGTTTGTGAATACCTCAGCGGGAGTATCGGAAATTATCATGGGTTCGCGAGTTTTTATACGAAACAACTTTTGTTCTTGGCATACTTTGCATCGGCGAATATAGTCGACTTCCCTTTTTAGTCCAGTCCATTGGTAACGTTCGCGTATACGGCGGTAAGTTTTTCCAACTCCACGGTGTCCGCCGAATAAACTAACATGATAATCTTGTAAAATAGTGCCTCGGATGTTATTAGGAGGAATGGAACTTTCGCCGTAACAAATGGTTATGAGGATACTCAGAGGCGAGGAATGGTGGTGTTTGGAGGCATTAGTGAGGGGTTGTCTGCCGATGCTTGCAGCAGCGTGTCTGCGGGGGAGAGGGGTATAATGTTTTCTGGCGCGTAGGATGGAGTGGGTGGTGTCGGTGTTGTGAGTTTTGTGAACGCTAATTGTGTACTGGGATGAGGGGGCGATGAGTTGCTAGTAAGTGAGTAGGAGGTTTCTGGCAAGTGTTCTTCGTCAGTTTCTGCTTCACTATCCATTTGATGTACGGTGGATAGATGTTGCCAATTTGCGACAGGTTTATTCGAGAGTTCTATTAGAGTTGAGTGGCAATTTTTGTTTGGCCCAGCTTTAGGGATTTGCGTCAAAGGGTTTGCAGGCCTTAGGTTATGTAGTTCTATCCAAGTGCGAATATTTGGACTAGATGTTGCTTCTTTAGCAGGGCTGGCCGGACAGGAAGTCGCAGACCTTTCCATGGCGGTTATTGGGTCTTCTCCGCCCATCCAATTGAAATCTGCCTCTAGTGATTCCTCTAAGTTGAGTGAACTGTCTTCGCGGTTTAATGGCTTGTTTCTGATGTGATTTTCTGAGTCTTCCTCTACGGAAGAGTGGTTGAATTGTTGTGCTTTCGAGTCCCACCAATATCGCGTTCGCTCCCATTCTTCTCTGAATTTCTTCGACTCTTCAGGGATGAAGTTGGATGGTTGTAATTCTGGTTCAGATGGTTCGACTGAGAAGTCAGGGAAGGCGGTTGGAGCGGTTGACCTAAGCATGGTGGGTTGAAACTGAGGTTGTATTTCTTCTTCTTCTTCGGAATAAGTGGAAGAGTTTCTTCCTAATCCCGATACGATGGTTCAACAAGGTTCATAATTCGGTATCTCTGAGTCATACTTTGGCTCTATTTCTTCTTCTAATTCGCCCTTTATTTATTCGCTTTCGGTTTCTGTTGTAGATATTACTGTGTCGGAATCTGGTTCTTCGAGGGGCGTTACCAGGCTTGGTCATAGCGAACGGTCCTTTAGGGGTACCGGATCATCATCTACTTCGGTTTGGTTTCCTGTTCTCTCGCTAGATGGGTCTTCTATGTTGGTTGAAGAAGTTTCTAACTCGCTGGGGGAGGTTATTAATTGGAGTATGACCTTTTTTTGTGGATTTTGTTATTTGCGTAACAATAATCTCTTTTCTACTGTACTAGCGTCTAGGTTGGCCTGGCCATCGGGGGTTTTTGTAGCAAGTGTGGCAGCCTCGGTTGAACCTTTCTTCCGTCCTCTTCGGAGGGGTTGTTTAGTTGGTCTATTTGTTTCGGAATCTCCACTCTCACTCAAACCCTTGGCTCTTTGTAGCCGAGCTAGAGAAGTTTTTGTCGGTTTAGGGGTTCTTATAGGGAATATATTAGTAGTTTGTAAATATTGATCACTTCCCCACAAGGGATGCCAATTTGTAACAGCCGAATTGTTATTCTGCTGTGCGGGTTCTATTTCGTGAACAAATATTTCTAATTAATTTCGCGGAACCGACCTCGCTCGCGAGCTCTCATTTACAGTTACTTTTTATTATGATATTTAGTTAAAGAATATTATACATCTTGAACTTAGACGCCCAAGTCCAAGGTTGTCGACAGATACCTTTTATCTGAGGTTCAAAACGTCGACAGACTCTTTAAGTCACAACGAGAGAGCGTCTGCGGACACTCTATGTCACAGCACGAGAGCGTCTGCGGACACTCTATGTCACAGCGCGAGAGCGACGACGAACGTTTTATTTTGCCTGTGGTGTGCGTCGTGTAACGCTTTATGTTTACTCTCTTACCTTGAATTCTGTATCTCTCTTCCTGCCTTCTTTGGTTTTATTTTTATATATTATTTTAGATAAATATATATTTAATATTTATAAATTGTTATTTTAAAGTATTTTTTTAAGGAAGGGTTAGATAGTTGGATTGATTAATTTGTTCGTTTAAAATCTTTTTATTTCGAGAAAATCTTTGGTTTATAATTAATAAGTCGTAACATGAATCGCTTACTTCATGTATTCTAAGCCCGATCCCGTGCTTATAATTGTGTAAAATATAATTAACATGAGTTGCTTACTCCGGGTTTTCTAAGCCCGATCTCGCGCTTATATTTGGTATAAAATATAATAGTTTATTTCTAACTTACAAAATTCTTATTTTTACGCGCGATGTAGGCGCGTCTGACCAATTGGTCGTTCTTAGTTCAATTTTCTCCAGTCGAGAGTTATATCAGTTCGAGGATTCTATGTTCGAACTTTGTTCTTTCACTCTCGAAGACGGACTTTGAACGAAGAAGGAATTGTGACGCTGTACTTTCGCTACTGACGCTGGAGACTTCGACGGGCTTGTCGGAGGACGGTGCTGAGGCTCCAGGTCTCCTCGGTTCTCGTTGGGCAAGAGCGGCTGTCGGCCACCTTCACACTTCCAGTCAAAAAGCCCCGCGAATGTAGTGTACGAGATATTTATAACCTCGTGTGTCGGGTGGGAAGGTGGTGTACGTCAGCTCCTCTTCTCCAATGAGAGACTGTCAGGCTTCGTGGTCTTTGACCTGATTGACAAAGCGGAGAGTGGTGAGCCCGAGCGTCGCGCGATCACGATTGTCTCTAACTCGGCAGCGGTCGCGTGTATTTCGCAATGACGAAATATCGAGAGCGCTTGTATGCATGTCCCCGCATACACATGCATACACACACATACACATCCGCATAACCAAAGCATGGGCATACATATATATATATATATATATATATATATATATATATATATATATATATATATATATATATATATATATATATATATATATATATATAAATATTCATTTTTTAATTCTTCCAAATTCTATCATCTTTTCCAAATGTTGCCGCCCTATGCCATGACGTTGTTGTCGTAGATGATAATACTGCCATGGCTACAATATAATGGAATATTGTTTATTTTTTTTTTATAGTTATATATATAGTCCTATATAACTACTTATATATATATATATATATATATATATATATATATATATATATATATATATATATATATATATATATATATATATATATATATATTATAACGAGCAACTGCTCGTAAATCGAATACGCGAGGAAATCGCGCCGTCGCGAATTAGACTAGCACAACCGCGCGCGCAAACATGACGGTACGATACCGTCTCAGCGGGGTTTCGGGGACGTAGAATCATGCGACCAGAAAGCAAGCGCACGACAGATTACCGGTGGCTGTCCGAGCGTGTAGATCAGAAGCAGCGACTGCGACTCTCCCTGTGTTCGGGGAATTCTGGCGTGAGGTGTGCACGTGCATGTGTGTGTGTGCCTACAGAGTGTGGGATAGAAGCGGTGCTGTGCGCTTTCGTTTGAAAAAAAAAAAAAAGTTTCGTTTGATGGTAAAAAATATTTATTTATTTATTTATAAAATAAAATGCATGTGTACAAAAAAAACAGTTTTCTGCTGGCGCAGGTGATTTTGGCTCTCCTGATAATCTGAAACAGAACATCGAAAAAGTTTATTAATCTATGTCATCGTCCCAATGGTCCGAACATCCACTTTTTATTTAATCGAAAATTAACAAAATAGAGGCGTTTATTGTGAAAGAGAGAAAAAAAACTCTTTTTGCACCATAAATCAGGTGAAATTATACGTTAGAATCAAAATATCAACAACTTGGAGGTTCGGACGATAGCGATGATAGTACTGAATATTGTGTTAATATTTGAAGTCG